>KQ962400.1:34031-46020 GCA_001563735.1 Leucoagaricus sp. SymC.cos | reverse complement strand
TGTTCAATGGGATTGATGTCTGGAGACTGTGGTGCCCAGTCCAGAACAGTGATATTGTTGTCCTCAAACTATTGGGAGGCTGTTTTCGAGATGTGCTTAGAGTCATTGTCTTGTTGAAAAATGACATCTTCAGCAGCAACACCTGAATTCTCCAAGCTGGGCAGTATGTGGTCCTCTAAAATGCTCACATACTGGTCTGCATCAATTCTCCCCTCAACCTCTGCAAGTTGCCCCACACTCTCCCAACCCATACACTCCCACACCATAATGTTTCTTCCTCCAAACTTTACTGTTTAAGATATCTCTCTACTGATCAGCCCCTCTCCAGCCTTTTTCCAGACCCATTGCCTTCCATCTGACCCAATCCTGTTGATTTTAGTTTCATCTGACCAAATTATCCTGTTCCAGTCCTCCACAGTCCATTTCCTGTACTTCATAGCAAATGCCAACCTCTTCTTTCTATGCACTGCAGTGAGCAATGGCTTTTTCTTCTTCACCACAGCCTTGAATGAGTTTTCCTTCAAGACATTTCTGATGGTCTGTACAAAGACAGGATGGGCAATGGTGGAATTAATGTGATTGGTGGCCTGAACAGCATTGGTAGCCTTTCCAGAGGTGATTTGTGTAAGAACAGCATGTTTATCAGTAGGAGAAAGTTGGGAAGGATGACCAGCAGAATGTAAATTGAATTGAGCATATCTCCTTGAGATCTTCATTAAATTGCTTGAACCGTAGCTCGATTCATAGCCCTGATCAACATCTTTCAGTGGCTTACCAACACCTTGGTATTACTTGGCTTTGTCATGGTGCTATTAAGGCAACAATCAAAACGTGCCAAACATTGGGACAATTGTTTGAGTCACTGTATTCTATCCACAGATACATGAACAGTACTACCATACTGTATCTACAGATATAGAAAGAGTATGACTATACTCTATCCACAAATACAGAAATAGTACTATCATACTGTATCTACAGATATGAGAAGAGTACCATAGTATTCTATGCCCAGATACTGAAACAGTACCACTCTACTTTATCTACAGATACATGAACAGTACTATTGAACTGTATCTATAGATATGAGAAGAGTACCACTATACTCTACCCACAGATACAGAAACAGTACTATCATACTGTATCTACAGATATGAGAAGAGTACTACTATATTCTATCTACAGATGTATAAACAGTACTACTATACTGTATCTACACATATAGGAAGAGTACCATGGTACTCTATCCACAGATACTGGAACAGTACCACTATACTTTACCCACAGATACATGAACAGTACTATAATACTGTATGTACAGATATAAGAAGAGTATCACCATATTCTATCCACAGATTTAGGAGGAGTACCATGGTACTCTATTCACAGATACTGGAATAGTACCACTATAATTTATCCACAGATACATGAACAGTACCATTTTACTGCATCCACAGATATATGAAGAGTACCACCATATTCTATCCACAGATACTGGAATAGTACCACTATACTTTATCCACAGATACTAAAACAGTACCACTATACTCTATTCACAGATACATGAATAGTACTACTATGCTGTATCTACAGATATGGGAAGAGTACCACCATATTCTATCTATAGATGCTGGAACAGTACTACTATACTTTATCTGTAGATACATAAACAATACTACCATACTGTATCTACAAATATAGGAAGAGTACCACTATATTCTATCTATAAATATATGAACAATACTACCATACTGTATCTACAGATATGAGAAGAGTACTACTGTACTCTATCCATAGATACATGAACAGTACTAACTTGAATAGTATATTTGTACTATATCTACAATAATTCTACTGTACTATCATGCTTGTTTCATTATTTCAAGTCTAGGTTTACATCATTTCTTAATCAAGACTGTTTGTTGCCTTTGAGTTAGAATATATTTCAACTAAACTATTGCATAAGTTGATTTCCACACTTCAATTGAGGCCAGAGCATATATATTTTTTACTTTATATCATGTGAGTTTTTTACTTCAGAGTGTGTGAGTTTGTAACCATATGGAACAATCCCTTATCTGCTTAGCTTGGTGCACATGAGCAGTGGACAAACAGGAAACAATGTTAATGGAGCAAGCACCAGTGAGATGAATTATCTTGTGACAAATTATTCCAGTCCATTTCCTCATCAAACCAGAACTACAGAGCAGTGATGGGTGAGCTAGACCACCAGCTATTCACTATTGATTGGTGGTGCATGTTTTGTGATAGCTAGCTACCCAAGCTCTTGGCTCAATAGCTGAGATCAGCATTCACAGAGGAGCATGGAATTTAACATAATCAATCTTATCTACTGAGTGTTCTTGAGTTCTCAACAACATCCTGACATCATTCTCTTCTCTGGAAGAATTCAGGGCTCTCTCAGCCAATGAAAATTAATATAGACACTCATTATATACAGACAACCAGTGCTTGGCTGTAGATTATTGTCAATATCCTAATACCATGAAACATTCAGTAAATTGCACTTTTTGCACACAACAGTGAGACCCAGTAGGAGATTGTGGAGAAACATAGATACAAGTTTACAATCACATAAAACAGAATGTATGGTTACATGTTAATAGCTCTCAGAACTCATCATGGGCAAAGGTCCTAGCCATAGTTCATGGTACCTCAACTATTACATTCTCCATCCAAAGAAAGAGAAAAAAGCTGTCCATTCAGAGTGGTCCTCGAGTGGTGGTCATTACCCATTCTACTGTGATGCATGCTGAAAAGGTCATATTTGTGAGATCAAGAAGATGCATGCAAGGAGAGCACTTGAGGCACATATTCTACATGAGGATGAAGCCTTGGAGACCTGGCATATATAGTTCATTAACTATTTGAACATTTTTCTGATATACTACTCAAGTTTGGCAGCAACATCTGAATTCTCATAGTGATGACAGTGGTCATAGACATCACAATTATGGATATTGTCACTCAGCTCAGACAACTGTTCTCTATCATTTGTCATAGTATTCATTCCTCACCAATGAGAACATCCAAACACATGCAGCCAAAGAACACAAGGCCTCAAAAATACAGTCAAGTCAGTCAGGTTATAAGAGTAAACAACATCAGATCCCCCCTTCTTTCCCACATACTTCAATCATTGATATATTGAGATTTTCTAAGGTATTTTCTATGCTATGTCTGACAATCCCAGTGATAGTCAGGCTAGTTCTTTGAGTTGTCCCTGGGGTGGCAACCTTGGTTATGATGAGGAAATAGAAACTGTCAGTGCAAGCAACACTTAGATGTTCTCTCTCTCTATGCCCACTCCTTCAGGGTCTGAATCCCCTATGCCTGCTGGTCTATGTCTAAGTTGGCATGCCCACAGGAGAGCCTCTCAGGCAGGCCTCATCCCCCATGCACTGAGAGTTGCCTCTTGTGTATCTATCCAGACTCCAGAGGGTACTCTTACTCCCACTTCCTATCACATCCCCACTAGCATGGTTCCAGGGCTGATTTTTACCCCCATCCCTGCTCCTCATCTGACATCTCATCCTGGCATAGTCCCCCTGGGCAGGGACATCCCTTCTGCTGACAACTCCCACAATCTTGTGAGAGCTCTTAGTAATATTACTGTAGCTGTTATGATCAACAGGACTTTATTCCTATATTCAGATGGTGACATCATATTTGACCTGGACATGCCTATCTTCCCTTCTAATGACTCTATGTTTGACTCATCATTCTTCTTTTGATTCTCTTCCATATTTAGTGTCAATCTCTTCCTGATATATAGTATATTCTACATTTTGCACTTCTCAGTTCTCTCTGTAGTCCCAGACCTCATCAAGTACTAAAGCCTAACTATGCTCTACAGTCTGTGGTATTGTTCTGTTACCCTAGACAGTTCTTACCTGTATCCTAGACCAAGTCATTGCCTATAGCAAGCAGTACAGAACTTGTATATAAGACCAATGTATTAGTAGGTATAACTCCAAGTTATATACTAGTTTATATCATGCATAATCCTCTTGCATGAATATTCTAATTGAGCTCTTATCAGTTGCTCTCTTAAACTCTGCTTGTGTTTGCTCATGTATAAGTGTTTACAGTACATGTAACTTTTGCATGTTACACCCTGCTCTAGACTAGACCTTTGTCACTAGAGTGTGTGGTAAGGCCCACTGAGTCTTTCAGATAGGCTGGGTAGCAATAACATAAGTATATAACTTCCTTTGCAAACCTCCACATACATCATATTTGTATGCAATAACATAAGTATATAACTTCCTTTGCAAACCTCTGCATACATCATATTTGTAGATTCCATAGAGCTCTATGCTTTATTGCTAGGCAACCCTATACTGCAGGCTCTATGCTCTTATTGCTAGGCTCCCTGCACTGATTGGCTCTATACTATATCACTAGGCTCCTGATCACAAGTGGACTCTACACCACAGTTGCTAGACTCTCCACACTATCCTTGTCACCCATACAAGAGGGTCCATCCAACCTTTAACAATGACTGTCTAGTTCAGGACATTAACAAGAGTTTATAATTTGACAAACCTCTGCTAAGTCCCTGTCATCCTACACACCCTGCATGTCACTGTAGAAGAAGTCAAACCAAAGTCACTGACTTACCCAACCTGAATCCCCTACTTCAAAACCCCTTACTATTCCACTATTGCCTTCTATACCCATTCCAACTCCTCTTTGACTTCTTAGACCACTACTTCAACCTCTACCTCTAATATTCACTATGATGCTACATGTCTTGCTTCACAATACTGCCTCAACCCTCACCCATATCACTTACATGCTCTACCTCCTCAGGAGCTCCCTACTCCACCACCTCAGAACAAAGAAAAGAAGCCAGAGAACATAGAAAGAATTCTCTCCCACCCAGTTCATTATCTGGAGAAACAGCTACCACCTTGACCACCCACTCTGCTTCACCTTCACCTTCACCCACCACCATTGCTTCCTCAAGTAAAGGAAAAGGAAGACTACCTTCAGAATTGCTCAATACCAAACTATCAAGAATCCAATTTTGAGTACCAGAACAATATACCCCCAAAGAAGAAGATAGATTTGAAAAGGCAGTTACTAAGATCCAAACCCAAGATCCTGCCCACCTCAACAATACTATCACCTTCTATGAAAACAAACACACATACACTGCTCTTGAAGAACAAACTTATAAGTACCTCCTACAATAATGATCATTTGTTGCAGACAAACTCTTTGAAATCACAAAGCTCAACCTTGACTCAGTATAAAACCAATTATACTACATCAGAACCAAAGCCACCAACACTGCCCTCTCTCCATTTGAACAAACTATCCAAGAACAACTCAAGAACAGAGAAAGTACCCTCAACCCCACCCCCAATGTACAGTCAACTTCAAGACAATCTACCCTTCCTGCACTTCTGCCACAACCTACAGGCTGCACTCCAACTCTGTCAAGAACACCCTGAGCCACATCTCTGCCACCCATCAGGAATATGCCTAGAAACCCATGTCAACCACCTCTAAACCCATTACCTAATCCATCCCCAACCAACATACCCAACATGGCAACAACAGCTCCAAAACAACCTAAATTCAACACTCCACCAACATTCCTTGGCAATCCAAAGGATTACAAACAAGGGAAGGAAGCTATTAAACTCTATATCTCAGCAAATGCCACACTATTTAATAATGCTGCTGGTGCTATTAACAATACCATTGCCATACCATAGATCCTATCCTACATGAATGGACCAGCAGCATCATGGAAATCCACTTATATCAAGACTAATTCCACTGCAGCTGCAGGTTTTATGCTAACAGCCTATAACACCTTTTGGACTGAGATGGACACCTCATACCAACCAGCTAGCACTCAAGCCAATGCCCTCAACCATCTCTCATTGTTTTCACAAGGAAATAGAGACATTGAAGTCTACATCTCAGAATTCCACTCCTTGGTTACACAAACTGGAATTACAGGAAACATGAAAAAGGTCTACCATTTCAAAAATGGGCTCCACCCCAAGATTGTGTACAAAACAATCTCACAGAACCCTGCAAACACCCTCGCTGCTTGGATCACCACTGCCAGAGCACAGGCTCAAGTTGCTAAGATGGAAGAAAGCTATCTTGCGAGAAATGCTGGACATTCCAGAGGACATCAGACAGGCCAACGTCAAAAACATAATAGAAATGCTGGACATTCCAGAGAACATCAAACAGGCCAATGTCAAAAATATAAATTGTCAAATTTCCAAACTCCAATTTATTGACCAAGCCTTCTGCCTTGTAGCTCACCACCACAGAAAGGATCAACAACATCTATCTGGAGGCAAACAAAACATTTTTTGACCAAAACATCAACTCAGAATCAGATGACAACAAATCAACTTTCCAAGAACAAGTCAAAGCTGCCACCAAACAGCTGGTACAAGAACACCTCAATGCAATATTCACAGATGAACAGAAACACAACTAGAACTCAGGCAGTTGCTTTTGTTGCCACAAACAAGGTCACCAAGCTGTGAAATGCCCCCTCAGAGAAGTCCTACAACCATCCCTATCCTCCAGGATCAGCCTGCAACTTTCTTCATCATCCCATACATCCCTACAACCCAAATTTTCCTGCAATATCCCCAGAAATGCTACCTCACACAACTAACAAGGGAAATATCACCTCAGTAAGAGGAAAATGCTAGGAATATGAAAACTTGTAGATGACACTGAAGAAAGCAAAGTAGAAGAAATTTATGGAGAAATCAACACTATCAACTCAATTTCCTGTCAAGATATCCAAAATATAAAGGATTTTGCCTAAGGAGACTTGCCCAGTCCACATCAAGCTCTCCCCTTTCCCCACCTTCTAGAACATATCCACCTAGGCATACAGGACATTCTATAAATGATGTACAACTCTACAAGTCACCTAGTCAAGTAATATATCTTCCTTGCCACCTTAACATGGATTCAAACTCTAAGAGAAATATGGAAATCCTTACCCTTCTTGACTCCAGTGCCTCAGAAAATTTTGTCAACCCTTCATTTATCCACATTCACAACCTTGAACCCCTCCTTCACCCTCTCAAGAAACCTGTCACTATTGGAAATGCTGATGGTACTACCAACCAACAAGGAACAGCTACACATTATTGTCCACTCACCATTACCATCAATGGAATCGACATAGACATTAAACCCAAAGTCATCAGTCAGGATGCCCCTGTATGATCCTAGAACTCCCTTGGCTACAACAACATAACCCTGATATAGATTGGGAAAATGGTACTCTACAATGGAGACAACATCCATAGAAGCAAAAACAATTTCAAGAACTAGTTAACTCAATGCATGATGACAACTACCCCATCAAAATTAACAACCTGTCCTATCTTGAACCCACAGAACAAGACTTTGAAGAAATTAACTTTAAAACTTCTGCCTCTATATTTCTCAATCAATAATTCAAAGCCAATTGACAAGATGACCCCAAGAAAGCTGTACCTTGTAGCTGTACCCCCAGAATACCATGACTTTCTCAAAGTATTTGACAAGAAAGCATCTGAGAGATATCCCCCACCTTGTTCATGGGATCACAAAATCGAGACCAAATCCTCCTTCTACCCCATTTCAATGAAATTATATCAATTATTGCTCAAAGAAGAACAAGAACTCAAAGCATAAAATCTCAACAAAGGCTACATTAATCCATCTAAATCCCCAATAGTATTCCCTTTCTTTTTTGTAGCAAAGAAAGACAGAAAACTATGACTGTGCCAAGATTACTGATATCTTAACAAACACACCATCAAGAACACCTATCCTATTCCCCTTATATCCCAGATCCTTGACAAACTCAAAGGTGCAAAATACTTCACCAAACTCAATGTATGCCTTGGATATAACAATATTAGGATTTGCCCTCAAGACACATGGAAAGCTGCATTCAAAACTCATAAAGGCTTATTTGAACCCACTGTCATGTTCTTTGGAATGTGCAATTCACCCACCATATTCCAATCAATGATGGATTCCTTGTTCTGCCCACTCATTAATCAAGATGTCATAATAGTCTATTTAGATGACATACTGATCTATGCCAAGACAAAAGAAGAACTTCGATGGATCACTTGCAAAGTACTAAAAATACTCCAAGATAATGATCTTTACCTAAAAACCAAAAAATGTGAGTTTGAACAACAAACCCTCAAATACCTTAGTGTAATCATCAAACCCAACTCTGTTTCTATGGACCCCACCAAATTAAAAGGGATTAAAGACTGGCCTACACTGAAATGCATCTGAGACATCTGAAAATTCATTGGATTCTGTAACTTCTACCAACAATTTGTTCATTGATATGCTGACCACACATGACCACTTAACATGCTCATGAGTAAGAACAAACCCTTTGTCTGGACACCAGAATGTGACACAGCATTTATTCAACTAAAAGAGAAATTCCTCAAAAAACCCATACTGCTCATGCCCAACTACTCTAAACCCTTCAAAATCAAATGTGACACATCACAATTTGCTTCTGGAGCTATTTTTCTGCAAAAAGATGACAATGGTGCTAAACATCCCATTGCTTATCTTTCAAAATCATTCACTACAGCAGAACACAATTTCCATTGCTCAGAACAAGAATTCTTTGCCATCATCCACACTCTCAAAGAATGGAGACACTATATTGAAGGATCCCCCACAAAACTATCATCTGGTCAGACTACAAAAATCTGAAAAGATGGAGAAAACCTTAGGATCTCAGCCAACAACAAGCATGCTGGACCCAATATCTTTCCAGATTCAACCTAGAAATCAAACACATTGCTGGATGAAAGAATGGACCTGCTGATGCTTCATCTTGTCACCCCAACCATGAACTGACAGATAAAGACAACCACAACATCACCATACTCCCCAATAAATTCTTTGACAAGGAAGAATTAAACATTATTGATGATGCTACAACCACTCTCATTCAAAAATCCCCAGGCTTCAAAGGATTACCTTGTGTAAACAGCAAATTATCAATTCTTAATAACCTCATCATTAAATGCCAACTGCTACAACACTGCTACAATATCCCTACTGCTGGACACCTAGAGATTGCAGAAACACTTCAAAAACTCCAATCTTTTGCCTACTAGCCCGAAATGAAATCCTTTATTGTCAACTATGTCAATGGATGTGGAAAATACCAGCAATTCAAGATAAACCATCATCCCACCAAACCACCCCCTATGCCAATCACAGTCCCATGCTCCACTATCCCCTTTACCTAATTTTCCATGGATTTGATCACCAACCTACCCCCTGTCAATGGCTGTGACAGCATATTATCCATGGTGGACCTGTTATTGCTACCCAGCCTATCTGTAAGAATTGGCGGGCCTTACCACACACTCTAGTGACAAGGGTCTAGCCTAGAGCAGGGTGTAACATGCAAAGGTTAACGTGCACCATATAATGCTTATACATGAGCAAACACAAGCAGAGTTTAAGAGAGCGACAGTTAAGAGCTCAACTAGTTATCATGCAAGAGGTTTATGCACGATATAAACTAGTATATAACTTGAGAGTTATACCTACTACTACATTGGCTTTATATACAAAAGTAATACTACCAACTATAGACGATCACTGGGTCTAAGGTGAAGGTAGGATTATGCTAAGGTCCAAGGCAAGGGAGAGTGCTGGGGAACACTACCAAGCACTACAGTAAGGAAATGAGGAAATGTGGCAATGTACTATGTATCTGGAAATATCCTGATAAATATAGAACTTGGATCATGCTGGGAAGTAGGGGTTGAATATAGAGTCATCAGAAGGATAGATAAATGAGTCCGGATCAAAAATGATGTCAATGTCCATATATGGGAACGAAGTTCTGCTGATCATAACATTATCCCTTTTGTAAGGATTGATCTCCGTATCAATCTCATTAATGATTGAAGCATCCTTCTCCATCAATGTTGTAGTCAGCCACTGGATTGAAGTCAGTGTAAGGGTCAATGTCAAGGGGATCGGGGGAATAGTCATCATATCAATTTTTGGTATTGGGCTGACAAATATTTGATCCAGTTGTTCCATTTCGCATAGATTGCCAAGAGCAACCATAGGAGCAAGGTCAGGTTGTTCGATGGCAGCAAGGAGGAGGGGAAGATGGACTTGACATCGTCCTGTCAGTGGATTGATCTGGTGGAAGATGTGGTCAGATGTTACAGTCATTAAATACAGTGGGAGGGATTCCAGCATGAGAGAGGGGAACGAGAGCAATTCTGATTGGTCATTGTCAAGTGGATTGGCTGCAATGTTGGTCTTGTCAGTTAAGGGCTTTGACAAAGATGGCTCTGGGGGAGGGTTCATTGTCAGGGATAGTTCGCTGTTGAGTGGAGATGTCATTGGGATAGTTGGAGGGATAGGCCAAGACAGGAATGGGGGTACTGGGTCAGGTAAGGATGTGTCTATCAGGGTTGCTGGTCTGGGGAGGAGGGGGACATTGCCTAAATTCTTCTTCTTTATTTCCAATATGACTAGCTGGAGTGGGAATGAGGTCGTTGTATTTGAGCTGGGCTGGATCGCGATGAGGTGGTGGGCAATTGGGGGCAAACAGTGGAAGGAAGAACTCGTGGTCAATTCCTCAGTTGAGAATTTTCTGGACACTGGCAGCTAGTATGCCCAGGACCATATCTGCAGCAACCAGTGCAGCAATAGCATGCACATTCTGATTTGATATAACCCAATTGATGGCAGTAGAAGCATCTTCTTCTGTAGCTAGGTGGAGAGGAGGAGGATCATCTGAAAGAAGCTTCTTGAGTTTGTTGATTTCCATCATTGTCATTGTGGTTAGCCAACTCCCTATTTTCATTATGTACCAAGGGGCTTGGGTCTTCGGATGGAGTTGGTTGAGTGGTGTCATCAGAGTTAGGAATATCCTTCGGACATGTCTCTCTATATCATACATCTCGTTGCAAAGTTCCTGTCCACTTCACGGTGTGATCAAGTAGGAGGAACCTTTGACAAATCTTGAGATGGTGACAGGGGAAGTTGCTGTTATCCAGATCTTTATACCTCTGGATGGCATCATTGTATGCAAGCATGGAGTCACATCGTTGACAAAAAGCAGTAAGGACATTTGACCAGAAGGTGTTGACCATGGTAGCCATTTGTGGATTATCATTATAATAGGTGAACATGGAGGAGCGGGTTTCTCAAGCACAATCAATGGCTGAAACAAGTTGGGTCTGTATTTGAGCTGTGGTGGAGGGGGAGGCAGTGCGAAGTAGTAGGGGCTTTGATGTCAAGGATTGTGACTAGAGGAGGAGGTTGTGGCATATTGGTCAGAACTGGTGGCATTGGCTGTGTATCCTGTTGATACTGGTTCTGGAGACTGAGGAGCTGTGTCGTAGGTCCTGGAATTGGTAGTGGTATCTGACTGGCTGTCAGTGGTGGTGTCGGGGGAGGAGTGGTGATCCACTCATTCAAGATGCTGTCAGAGGTATTCTCGTTTGTTGTCAGAGCACCATTTGATATCAGGGGTGAAGAATGAGAGCATGTCAAGGTGGGTCCAGGTTTGGATGTCATTGGACATGTGTGAGCACAGAGGTGTGGTATGTGGAATTGATAGAAAGCAATGGTGGGGGTGAGATGTTTGGTAAGATTGGAAGAGGGGAAGGGGATGTGGGTACTTATGATTTTTGTGTGCAGTACTTTTGCTTGGTTGGCTTGAAGCGGGTTCCTGCATTGTCCTGTAGTAATTTATTTGCATCTTTATACTCCCTGAGTAGTTCTCCTGAGTATTCGAGGTCGTCCTCCCATTCCCAAGTGTTGTCAGATGGGGAATAACCTTTCCACCTAATTAGGTACTTCATACCCTGTGGGGTTCTCTTGTGCTTGATGATCTTCTCAACTTTGTATTCCTCGAAACTGTCCACAAGATCAGGTGGTGGGTCAAAGAAGTTAGGAC
>KQ962397.1:87160-98270 GCA_001563735.1 Leucoagaricus sp. SymC.cos | reverse complement strand
CTTTCCCAGCATGACAGCCTGAGAATGTGTTCTGAGCACCTCAACCCCTGGATTCCCACAGGACCTCCCAACAAGTTGGGGAACCGAATTGCTTGGTCAAAGGCCCCTTGCTTCCACCCCTCACAACACTGATGAGAAAGAGATCCTCTCAGTGCCATGGCACACATCGCAGACTTGCACTTCTTTTTATGCATGACAGTGACCCCTTTCTCAGACACATAGTTCTTCTTCTCTCAGTCTATGAAATTGGCACTAAGGTGGCACCACCACTGATATGGCACGGCCCAGAAACATGGCAGACTATCTCGATTACCAGAGCAATCAAGGCTCTTAGAGAGCGGTTGTGGATGGCAGAGAAGGCAATGAGGAGTCTACAGAGGAGGCTGGCCAAGTATGAGCCAGATGCACCTGTTTCATTCCTGGCGGCTGTTCTGCCCTTGGATGTGGAATTTCTGTTAAGATATGGATATTTTCCAAGGATAGATGGCCTGGGCAACTCGTTGAGTTCTGTACCAGCATCGATGATGATGACGGGGCATGGAAGTGGGAAACCAGATGGAGGGTCAACAGCTAGCAAGCTGACAGCGGAGGTGTCAAATAATATCAACAAGCTGTTCATCATGGATCACATGTTTATGCCGTTGGGCACCTCAAAGGAGACAAATAGTATGACAAAGAATGTGAGCTCACTGCCATCAAAGAGTTCAAGAAACAAAACATGGAAATTGATGACGAACTCGACTATGAAACAACCTTCAGCAACCATATCACCCTCATCTTCCTCCTCGTCCACCCCCACCCCCAGGTTGACAAAAATGGTACCAAACTCAAAACTGGACAAAAACTCTCCCTCTGCATCTGCTGGTCCAGTCACAAACAGTGGTTCAAGTGGTTCTACTATAAGACCATCCCTATCTCTGGGTACTCTTCCCCCAACCCTCAATTCAAACCATTACACCAACCTACAACCCAACCATACTCAAGCTCTCGCAAGCAATGGCAGTAGCAGCAGATTGACATCTGCTCCTCCCATCTCTCACGCCTTCTGCCCTACTTGCAGCAAGACGATATCTGATCCAATGGTTCTACCCCCATATGCTGGATATGGTGTGATCCACCCATACACTAACTTAACTGCTGGCATTGTCAACGGCTATGGACTTGGACCGTTTAGCTTGGGACCTCTTGGAGGGACTGCTGGAATGGGTAACAGTGAAGGAGGAGATGCAGACTCAAGTGGAATTAACTCGAGTGGATCCTCACCAATGATTGTACCTTCTATGGGACCCCTCACTCATGCTGCTTTCGAGTCAGGGATATTGGCCATGGAAGAACTTAAGCTTCTCAAGGCTCAGGTGCAGGATGTTGCTTGTGTGTGCAATACTGTAGCGAAGGGTGATCTGTCACAGAAGATCATTGTTCCTGTGCAGGGTGTTCTTTATTTCTGCCTTCCCCATCTGTCTTCCATTTTTACATACTTTTTCAGGATATATGCAGGTGAATGGCAATGCTATATGTGATTTTGGGGTGCTGATGTGTCCCCAATGTTCACTCGCCTTGCTGTTGATGCCTTGATGAAATCCCCTCACCCCCTTCTTTACACACATACACACCCTCGAAATCTTCTTCGTGCACTGCATCAGGCTGCGTGCGCTCACTGCTGAAGTCACAAGAGTCACGCTTGAAGTCAGAGCTCAAGGAAAGTTGGGCAGTCAAGCTTATGTACCGGATGTCAAGGGTGTTTGGTTTGAGTTAGTTAGAAATGTACATTCCTTACCTTTAGCCATTTTGTTGTCATAGGACGGTGAACTGATGGTCTTACTAGCATGTGCCATTGACTTTTGTAAGTCACTCGAATGTGTTCAAACCTCACTGACCAAGTATGATCTATCACTGTGGTCACTACCACCATTGCTGGCAGTGACTTGACCCAAAAGATTGAGATTCAGGTCGAGGGAGAGATGTCGACTTTAACCACATTCATCAATACTGTCAATGAATATGATCAACAACTGTGTTCTGTGGTAGATACAACAATTCACAAAGGCTCGGTGATGAATTCATTGAATTGGACAGGTATTGCTTTGTCGAAGATGGTTGGGTCTTTAGTCAGGTGCATGCAAATGTAGTCAAGGTAATGGGAAATTTTTGTTGCAAGGTGGTATGTGAGAGTCATGATGGCCTTGGCTGAGTCGTTGCATCCATTGACAGAGAAGAAAAGTGCAGTACCCAAGCTCAGTGATGCCTCGGCAACTGTCTGCATTATTGCTGACTTTCCCACATCAGCTGGATCAACAATCCATGCCAGTTGCCTAGGTGGGCATGCCATGCTGAGAGTACATGTTTCTTTGATAGTCAACAATTGAGTACCTGGATGACATTGAGGAGGAGGAGCATCACATGCAGACAGGAGTTGACTGTGGCTCCATGTGTTGTGTGTTCAGCAAAGTCTTTCATAGTGACTATTGGAAATGATCAGCCTTGTGAGCCACGTTCGCTATTGGTTTCTACCTATATACATTGTATATATCGTGATTTTGTTCATTGAGAGTTGTCTTGTTGATAATAAAATTATGAGCATTAGTGAAAGTGCCTGTGCCTGCTGGTGGGTCCGATAAAGTGACCCACAATTCCTGAGAGTGCATGGAGGAACTAGGAATCTGAGTAGGGCTCAGTGGGATGCACAAAATATCTGTATTGTAAATTTGGTCATAAACTTCAACGGGTTCCTATGTGACTGGTGCATCAGGATAAGTCTACAAGTCTTGATGTTTGGATGAAGGGATGAGCTCATGAAGGTTTATTGTACCATCACGCTAATTCCTGGCACTGAGAGTCCATTGGAGTGAGTGGGTTGTGGCTTTGACTCCCTGGTGTGATCCACCTGAATGAGATCTTGAGCAGCTGAATTCTGAAAATGAGGCAGCTGCAAAGAGCGAGGCTGTTGTTCAGGTATGAGGGGATAATGTCATTCATAAGATTGTTTGACCAAGGGGAGTGGGCCAAACTGGACTTGGTGTGTGACCAGTTATGTTCATATGAAGGAGGTGTCGAGTTGAATTCATCAGAGCATGATGATATGATGACAACCATGGAATTGGGAGTTTAATATGTAAAGGGTTATTGGGATCACAGTATCGCTTGAAAGGAGATAGTCTCCTGTAGTCAGACTAAAATATGTTGTCCTTTGTGATTGGGTGGGACAATATATGTATACAAAAATGTTCAATACATATTACATTGTTTATTCAGTCTCACTCACAATTATTCAATGTTTGAAACGAAAGCGGTGGTGGTTGAAAGGTTCATCCCGAAGATGAGTCCAAGGAATCAGTGATTGCAGCTGATGAGACCTGTTCATGAACAGAAGGGTATAGAGACACATCATGTCAAGGAATATCCACTGGATATGCCCATGTGTTGTCATTGGATGGACATGGAGAGGTCGTTAAACATTGTCAGGGTGGTGTTTTGGGGTAATAAATGGTACAGCACATTGCTGGCAAATTGAAATAAGTATGCAGCATTGTTGGTATCCATTTCCAGCACTCACACATGACCAAGGTCGATGGAACACCAAACAGAGCATCAGTGGGGGATAAGGAGTTGGTGGTTTGTACCATGTTCTCAGAGGCCAAATCTTCAAGTTGGTTTTTATGTCCTGGAACTGAACTGTCATTTGAGCTCATGTCACTGTGATTGTATTGATTTCAGAGCTGCTGCTGTTGGGAACAGGGTCAAATTGAGAGACAGGGAATAATTGGCCAGTAGGCAAGAAATGCACATGGGGTAAGGAGGGGTGATTTTTTAAAAAGAAATCAAGAATTTATTACGTGGTGCATCAGGAAAAAGGAAAGTGACTTGAGGTTGACTTGAAGTGGGTTCAAGACAGGTTTAAGTAAAATTCCTCAAGCCAGGTCCCCATCTTGAGTGTGACTTAAAAGTATCTTTTCTTTCTATGCTTCAGGTTTATCTGGTATTATTTCAATGTAGGTTAATCTAATATTATTCTACTCTCATAATAAGATATCTCAAAGAGTATATAGTAGGTAATACCTATCATTCTATAATCATGCATTTGTGTTTTAAGTGACTTGAAGCCTGAAAATGACTTGAAAATAGTCTCAAGGCAAATTTTCCCTTAAGTGACCTCAAGTCACATTCCCTTTTCCTGATGTGTGCACACACAGTCTGCATCTAACTAAGTACAAGTACGAAGCTAGGAATATATACTAGAACAAAACAGGCAAACAAAACTAACTAGGACAAACCCAAGAAATTGAATCTACATATGGCCATGACTCATATAGAGACAACACAAAATGTAGTAAAGTCTTGTAAAACAAACTAACACTGAATGGGATAGAAAATAAATAGAAAGGAGAACATGGTCTAACACAGAGGGAACTTACCGGTATATCGCCTCTCTAAGAAAAGATGCAGGAGTGAAATTGCTGTTGTCTGTATGGAGACATAAAAATGCAACCCAGCATACAGGAGTTAAGATATGGAGATGTGAAGACACAACCTGGCATGCCTGAGATATGGGAGTCACAGGTAATATTGCCTGTGACAGCAGATTTGTAGTGCTAAATGCAAAAGCTGAGTGATTGTGATCAAAGAAGTCAATGAGATGTTGTAAAGTCTTGATTGGATATGGAGGCCACCAATATAGAGGGCAAGACATGATGATATGTTTGCAAGTTTCAAATCAAAACCCACATTTGCAACTGACTGGTTCTTGAGGGAAAAATCAAGCACAATAGGACCTCATGAGAGCATGATTTAGAATAACAAATATAGCATGAGTAGTGACATTGAAATTTATGACAAAATTGTCACTATCAAGTGAATTAGAGCCACAAGGCTCACATAGCCATGAACCACTATTATGGTATTGAGGCCAGATGAAGGAGTTGTTGAATTTCTTGCTTTTCAGCAATAAGAAAGAATGACCACAATATGAAAGGTTAGTTTCAAAGGTTTTTGGCCAAAAGCTTTTGGCTTTATCAGTAGCTCTTTTATAAAGAAAGTTATAAGAAGCATAAGAAGAGCAAGGTAACAACGGGAGTGCAAATTTTTGTTTGCAAAGCTGTAATTGAATTTTGCATAATAGACAGCATGATCTGCCTGGTTTATCATCTGGGGCATTACAATTGCATTTGGCACTTTGTTTGGGCATATACCAGAAGTCTATGCTGTCCTACAACTAGTGATATGAAGAAGAGAAGCTAGGTATAATCCAGAAAGAATTGGGAATAAAGCAAAACCTTGCCTAATGCCAATGTTGGCATTGAACATGGGAGAAGAATGAGAATTGTACAAGTATGTAGTGGAATGACCAACTAAATAATTGGAGAAAAACTTTATAATGCATGGAGCAAATTTTTACATATGAAGAATGTCTATTAATATAGAGTGATTAAGCAAGAGAAAAAATGGTGCTATATCAAATGCAAGAACACTTGTATATAGCTTTTTTGTCTAGCTGACATGTATCAGATGAGTCAAATAAATGCCAGCATCTTTAGTGCTCTTTTGAACAATTTCTCCAAATTAACAAGGAAATATCACTTGAAATTTGCTAGTTTTATATTGCATGCAGTTGGCAAGCATTTTTTCTATGAGTTTGTCAATGGTGTTGAGCAGTACTATAGGCCAAAATGCTTTTAGCATATCATAGGTAGGCTTGTTAAGCTTGGGAATGATCACAGAAGTTGATTGCTTGAAGTATTGAGGAAAGTATCCAACATTGATGCAGATGCTAGCAAGTTTCAGCAGAGTAGTGGTAACATGATTGCTAATTTGGAAGATTAATTTAAGGTAATGCCAGATAAGATAGCTGATACCTGGGGCTGAAGTGTTAGTACACATTTTGAGGCTTTCATGTATTTCAAAAGCAGAGAACAGTATCTATCCCTGAGCTAGTAAAGTGTCTATTTTATCCAGAATGGCAGTGTTGACAGAGCAATTATGAGCTGCATTGTAAGTATCATTAAGTGCTGTCCAGAGGTCATCTAGAGAGTCATAAGATTTTCCCTTGTATTGAATTGTCTTGATAGGCAGTGATTTGTGATCTTTGACCTAAGCCATTAAATCCCAAGATCTGGCATTGAGCTCTGTAATTTGATGTATTTTTGCATCAAAAGATTTTCTTTCAGCAATTCAAGTTGTCTTTCTAAATTTCTTCTACACAATTTTTGACTTCTCAGCTTGATACAACTCTAGCATTTCTTTATACTCATCATTCCACCATGGCTTAGAGTGTGATGTTATAGTACTTGTTATCACATGCTTGTCCTATAGCAACTTGACAAGAGCAGCCATCTACACAGAAAACTGCTCAGTTACATATTCTATCAAAAGATTAGCATGCTAAAACACTCTAAGCACTTCAGCCAACTCTATCACAAACTTCTTTTCCTTGTCAGAATTTGGTATCACTAAATGTCTTGTAATAGGGACAGTAAGGAGTTTGATAGGGATATCAACAAAAACAGGAGCATGATCAGATAGATCTCAGATGTTATTTCATATGACACAATTGTCAACTATGGCTTCATTTGAAATGAATATGAGATTGATTATAGAGGGCTTCTTTTTGGGGTCAGAAGGATAATGAGTAGGGATAGAATCTATAGGTTAGATTCAGTTGAGGTCTAGATCAAGCATGAGCCTGCATAACTGGTTGGCATATTTGGAGTGAAAGAGAAAGTTGGGGTCCCAGTATTTAGATTGGATGTTAAAATTGCCTCCTATGTAGAGGGAATTTGGTATGAGATGGGTATGTTATAACATGAGGTTCAGCACTGTGTGTTCAGAATCAGAATAAGTTAACATGAGGAAATAATTTATGTAGTCATACAATATGGAGAGAATGATGATGTCATGATGAGGAGGAAGGATATTAGTATAGATAGCAGAACATAGACAGGCAAGCTGTCAGTGTGTGTATGCTATAACATGTAGCACAACAGCATCTATGGGTGGTATGTACAGTGAGGGACAAAACTGTTACAATATTTCAAGCATTTCCACTAAATCACAAATAACTTGGGAACTAAGTGAGTTGAAGCCTTGAACTTTTAAATGAAGATAGCCCTGGATGTTATATACCCAAACATGTATAAATCATTATGTAAGCACAATCCTTTCCCACACTACAAATTATATAAAAGTACAAGTACATTGTAACAGTTTTGTCCCTCTCTGTAAAATCATATGACTTTGTTGATTATATGCAAATAAGTGCAAATAAAATCATGTAATTTGATTGAAAAAGATATATATACCCTTGTACAATATCTATAGTCCCCCACAAGTTATTATTCCACCATGCACTGACTTACTTCTATCCAACGCAACTATATTATTCATCTTCTTAACCAAGAACATTCTGCTCACCAAATTGAAGAAATCACTGGTTTTTCTTCAGCAACCATATTCTGTATTTGCAATCAATACTGCCCTGACCTTGCTAAGTCCACTGGTGGCTGTTCTTGCAAGCTTTCACTATCTAATATCCAATATGCTCTATGCCTTATCACTTCTTGCAAGGCTGAAAATGCTGTTGAAGTCACCAAAATCTTGAAAAATATCACCAACCAACCTCTCTCATCAAAGACTGTCTGAAGAGGGCTTCAGACAGTTGGAATGAAGGCTGTAGTCAAGAAAAAATGACCTTTTCTCTCTAAACAACATAGGAAGGAATGTATGGACTTTGCAATGGCCCATCTACACTGAACTGTTGAGAACTGGAAAAGGGTAATCTATACAGATGAGACCAAAGTCAATTGCTTAGGGTCAGATAGAAGAAAATGGGTGTGGAAAATGCCTGGAGAGGCACTTTCTGATAGGCTGGTAGAGAGGATGGTCAAGTTTGGAGGAGGGTCTTTGATGTTTTGGGGCTGTATGTTTTGGGAAGGAGTTGGGTATGGGAGTAAGATTAATGGAAGAATAGATGCTGACCTTTATGTGTCCATCCTGGAAGATGAACTCCAGCAAATCCTTGCATATTACAACAAAAATCCTGAAGATGTCATTTTTCAGCAAGACAATGACCCCAAGCACAAGAGCAAAAAGGCTATGAAGTAGCTAGAAGACAGTGGTCTAGAAGTTATGATATGGCCTCCTCAATCAGCAGACCTCAACCCAATTGAACACCTTTGGGTTCATCTCAAGGCAAGGCTTGGAGACTATGAAAAACCCCCTTCTAGCATAACAGAACTTTGGGAAAGGACTCAGGAGGTATGGAATGAAATTCCATCTTCTGTATGTCAGAATTTGATAGAAGGTATGCCTAGAAGGGTTGCAGCTGCTGTAAAGGCTAAGGGAGGCTATACCAAGTATTAAATACTCTAAATAGTATATAATTTTCAAGAGGGACAAAACTGTTACAATGTACTTATACTTTTATATTATTTGTAGTATGGGAAAGGATTGTGTTTACATAGTGATTTATATATGTTTGGGTAGATAATCTCCAGGGCTATCTTTATCTAAAATTTCAAGGTTTCAACTTGCTTAGTTCCCAAGTTATTTATCATTTAGTGGAAATGCTTGAAACATTGTAACAGTTTTGTCCCTCACTGTATATCCAATCAGAATAGAGCAGTGCCCCAACCATATTTTTATCTAGAGGATCATCAGTGGACATGGTCTTCCTAACTGTCTTCCAGGCAGGTTCTTGAAAGAAAACAATGTCTATGCTATCAGTCATATTATTCAGAACAGTTTCCATAGCAGAATAGCAACATCAAATATTAAAAGAGAGGATTCTTAAATTACTGATAATATAATTCTTTATTTAAAAGTATCAGGCCCTCATCAGCCCTGTGGTATAGAAGCATCATTGTTACATCACTCAATAGCAGCAGCAATACATTGAGCCCTTTGGGCTTTGGTCTCTTTGGCTTTATTGAGATGTCAGAATTTGTTGAACTGATTATGCCAGTATAGACATCAGTTATTGTTAGCAGAGTGATCTCCTTTACAATTGAGACACTTGAATTTGTGAAAACAGGGTTGGTCAGCAGGAGTGGCAATACAAGGCAGCTTTGCTTTCTCATTAGCTTTACAACACCATAATGAAACATAGTGATTATGTTATGGCTATGAAATTAATAGACAACTTGCTCCCATACTCTAACTTCTATAGATGGGAGATACAGCCTGCCCCCAGACTGAAAGAAGAAAGCATGAAACCACTGCAGCAATTTGACATGAGAAGTGGTGATGACTACCTCTTTGACAATGTATGGAAAGCAGCCTATGACTACCCACCTTATAAACAATACATCCTAAACAGAAGGCTCATCTGTATCCTCCTCCAGAATGAAGATGACACCATCACCAATGGATGGAAACTCAACAGTGCTGCAGACTCAAAATAGTACCACCTATGTATTGAGTACCACTATGACCTATACACTCTCAAACAAATACTGATGATGTCAATCATGAGAGAAACTTATCACCAAGATCACGTCATGCCACCTATATGCACAATCTTCACCAGTGTCAGCCTATTGCCCTCTGTGACTAACACATCCCTTTTTCTTCACAAGTTAGACTGAGGATCACTGGAGTTGTCTTATCATTCTCCCTTACCTCAACCAATCCCACCTCCTGTTCCTATAGAGTATGATATCTCCACTGACACCACCTCTTCCAGAATGCATGAATACTCTAGAAGTCAAAGCATGACTCCCTCCTCCCAAACTCACAACACCAACCAATCCCATAGCTGCTATACCAAATCACCTGCCTCTTACAATTAAGAGCAGTGCCTCATCACAACATGACTATTATGATGACATGCCCTCATGACCTATGCATTCCATCTCTATCATTTGAAGAATTACCCCCATGACTTCTATCATTCCTGAGTCACAACAAGAATGTATTAATAGCTAAGGACCCTTCCTGATAGACAATTAGACTCCTATTAAAGAACCCTTCAAGAACTGACCCTTCTAGTTACAAAGTGAATGTATAAATAGGACCACTCCTGAATCTCTTTAATGTCTAAGTAGCTACAATTGACCAAGCACTTAGCTAGAACCCTTATTCCCCACCTATTGCTAGACAAGTCATGTTCTGACTTAGATACTACCATTTTCCTATTTGCTAGATATGAATTAGATAGAAAAATTATTTGTACATCATAGGTAGTATATAAATAGTGAAGAGGTGCACATGGAAGCTTTAGCTTCCATTCTCTTCAGTTATTTGTCTGCATTACTCATTCTGAAGTTGATGACCTCCTTCTCATGAGAAGACTTCCATTTTCTTTACCAGAAAGATCATACTTGTAGATTGCTAACCCCTGAATAACAGAACTCCATCAAGACATCTTACAGAAGTGTTGATCTGTGATCAACTACTTCACCTCCAATGTAAGTACAGTCTATTTCTGCCCCTTGACTGATTGGCACTTTTGAGAGTTGCTCTCTCACATAGCAAAGTTGCATGGGTATCTTGCAAATCTGGCCTGGCACTAGAAACTCAAGCAAGGGTAAAGACATGGAGGACTTCTTCCATAATCCCTTCAAAATAGAACTTATGCAGTCTGCTTCCTAACTCACTCAGACTTATGAGGCAGCATATACTAAGACCAGCCAACTGGGTTAGGATAGGCACTCAGAGTCCATTGACATCTGAGGTCCTGCTGATAAGCACTCATAACATTAGGATGGAAGCTCCCTTTTGAACTATTTATGGTGAGAAATGGTTGCTATGGTAAGTAACAGTTGTGATTGACTGAAATGCTATAGCATTGCACAAGGAACTGCAGCCTCTACAATGAGAATGGGCAACTCAGGTTATTCAAAGGTCAAAAGACACTGAAACTGTCCCCCACTCCCAGAGCAAGTAAAGTACAGTGGCTTCCAAAACTGCCCCAATATTTGGCTATTTTGGAAAGATAACCGTGTCTAGTCAGATAGAAATAAGGTAAAAGTCTGAGAACTCCAGAGAATATAACATTACATAATAGCTTTAATTTAGGCTATAAATTGTGTGATTCAAATCAAAACTGATTGATTAATAAAATAAACAAAATGGTAACTCATTGGGGCAGTTTTGTGAGTATGTATTATTTTCTAGCTTA
>KQ962397.1:64013-84891 GCA_001563735.1 Leucoagaricus sp. SymC.cos | reverse complement strand
ATCTGCTTCTCTGATCAGAATTATCAGTGATCAGAAAGCCTATTATCACTTTAACTGGCTACATGAAGGAAGTTCATGATCACATTGGAGTTGGAACATTGTCAGTATCAAGGGATGGTAAGTCTAGCTAACTACTTTGACCTTGATCGGCATATAGCAGACAGTTCCTATGGGGAACCTCTGTTAGCAAGGGTTTCTGTACAACAGAGCTCACGGTGTCCATACAACATCGTCTCTTCCAAGAGCTGCCTTCCAAATCACCATTGTATTGTGGACTACTTCCTCGAGAGGAGTAGCGCCCGCCTGGACCCCAGTCGACTTCTAGGAGAGAGTGAAAGTCTGGAGGATAGCCAACCCTGGGTCTGAAAGATGACTATACAAATAGGCCACTGGCGATAAGCACCCCTAACACTAGGGTAGAAGCTCTCTTGGAACCCAGCCTTGGGAAAGCTGGTATGGAATATTCCATAGTATGGAAAGCTAACGATGCTCTGTGGCAAGTATGACCTCTGAGAAACCTGCAGTAAAGGAGGATAGGCAGAGGGTACGCCTACACGTAAGGAGAGATCTGTGAAACAACACCCCACTCTTCAACAGACCGAAGGGGAGAGAGCTTCTTCAGCTAGATCACAGAAGACTTTTAGGAGAATTGTAGTCAACAATCCCGAGATGCCCCGACACTCGATATTCGGGAAGGACCCCTCAATCCCTGTTTGATAATTGAGACCAGGTCACTCCTCACTTGTCAAAGGACAAGTAAGTAAGCAAGGAGAACGTTCAAGCACTTGATACTGGACAGAAGAATGAAGAGCCGTGACCTTCTACTGAGAGGAAGGGAACCGTATGAGACAACCTCTCCGGTTCTAAAACAATCGAGAAGCAACCCCTCTGATCCGAGTTTTCCAGAGGGAGAACAAATGACTCGAGAATCACTCGTTAATAACACAGTTACTTATCACCCAACCATCCTTACAAAGAATGGTACCACTATCACTACCACCATGCCAAATGACATACAGGACAGTAATGACGACAACACAACCAATAATGACACATTAAAACCACCAAAATTCCAACACCATTATCTACGCCACCTGGAGGATTCTATCCATCTGGATCCTCACAAATTAAGCTTACTCACGAAGGAACTGAAAAAGAGAAACCCAAAAAAGATATCCCTGATTCTGTCGACACACTCATTAAACTCAATTGGTTCTTATCCCTCACCAACGAGGAACAAACGCTCTTTAGAAAATCTACACTTACAAGACAAGTCATCGTGTTCATTGACACAGGACTCATTGAATCGGAGCATAATTCCCCTGAGCGTACTCAACCAACCACTCCCACCAACACTATCGACAAAGGAAAACAATGAGAAACCAACACCCCCAGTACCTCGAGAGAAATCCCCAACCCAGTCAAGCCGAACCCCAGTTTTGATTCATATCAAGCCCCCAGAAACTCCAGATCACCCAGTTCTTCACCCAAACCAAGAACTCTTACAATGGCGCAACCTCCGACACAGACTAGAGACCCCAAAGTCCCTACTCCATGAGCATTTACTGGAGAACTATCTGATTACCCTAGGTGGAGAGATGACTTACAACTGCTCTACACAGCAAAGCCAAACACCTATCTCGCACTGGAGTCAAGAATCCTCTATGTGTTACTCAGCATGGAAGGACCAGCAACCAAGTGGAAAGAGTCATACATACACTCTCACACCACCGGCACACCCCCCATATTTGCAGTGGGAACTGAGAAAGAATTCTATGATTCCCTCGATACCTCATTCAAACACGTCAGCAACAACTTATGAGGAGTCACAGAATTACTGGACCTACGACAGAACGGAAGACCCATCAAGAACTACATCAACCAGTTTAAGAATCTCACAACTACCTCAGGAATACAAGATCAGCATACCAAAATCGTATTCTTCTTACAAGGGTTGGATCCCTATTACAATAAACAAGTCCGCCAACTCAACCCTGTCGCTGATAATATCGACAACTTCTATACTGCCACCAGACAGGTTAATGGAATGGACCACGTACAATCATATGTGGGGACAAGAAGAAGTTATTCAGAATCACGAAGGAGGACTCATCGCTCTAAAAGGAAAACTCACTCTCATAGACAAAAGACATCAACTTACAGGCCTTATATGCACACTCTAGCAGCATCTAATCCCAAAGGATATGGCCTCATAGATGTTGACCTCATCGAGAGAATTAATAACCTTAACGGAGAATATACTGACAATGACGAAACTCCAAGCAAATCAATGGAATCAGAAACAGAATATTCAGATTCCACCAGTGAAACCGAAGACGACACAGAAGAAGAGATCAACAAGATGTTCACCCCCGAACTCAAATGGTTATGTGAACAAGGACTATGCTTCTTGTGTAAAGAAGGAAGACATTGGGCCCGAGATTGTCCACTCCAGGAAAGAAAAGGAAAGGTTGACTATAATCGAGGAAGACGAAGAGTTGATCGAAAGAGAGATGATCGAAAGAGAAAGGAAAAGGATAAGAAATGAAAGTTTCAAACCCTGCGAAAATTGGGAAGCCACGTCATCAATAATTGCAAAGACTCAGACGATGAACCCTCAAATTTTCGAAGGAACGACAAGAAGGCAACGAGATTGAAATAAACGAAATTTGTCTTGTTCTGAAGAAACGAATCCTTCATATACCCTTAACCATACATCTACCTTCCGATCCTGATATCCATACTCACGCCTTAATCAACTCAGGAGCCTCAAACAACTTTATAGACCCAATCCTAATCCATGAATGGAGACTACCCACCAAACGATTACCAAAAGAAATTAAAGTCCGAAATGCAGATGGCACAGAAAATTCTGGAAAAATCACCACGCAGACTCGTATGACTGTTACTATCGACAGCATAGAACACGTCATAGAACCATATGTCGCAAACTTAGGAGAACCCTGACTACTCCTAGGAATACCCTGGTTCGAGCAAATGAACCCAGACATTGATTGGCAGAACAAAACGCTCCACCTTTCAACACCTCCAACATGGGATGAATATCTCAATGAACTATCTGAAGATGAAATCATATATTTCTTAGGGCAAGAAGAAGAACAAATCAATGTGAAGACTAACACTGCTACTTCACTCACCCAAGAATTTTCGAAAGCAGGAGAAAGTGATCCACTCAAGCTTGTACCACTGGAATATCGCTCTTACCTGAAAGTATTTTCAGAGAAGGAATCACAGAGATTTCCACCCAAACAAAAATGGGACCATGAGATCGAACTACTCGACAGCTTTAAACCTAAAGCGTTCCCAAATTACAAACTTGCACCAAAAGAAATGGATGAACTCGATAAATTCCTTGACGAAAACCTCAAGAAAGGATACATCCAAGAATCAAAATCCCCTATGGCTTCACCTTTCTTCTTTGTATCAAAGAAAGATGGAAAACTACAACCGTGCCAAGATTACAGGTACCTGAACTCACACATGCGCAAAAATGCATATCCTATTCCTTTGATCCCCACTCTATTTGACAAACTCGAAGGATCAAAATACTTCACCAAATTCGATGTGTGTGCAGGATATAACAATATCTGAATAAAACCTGAAGATTGTTGGAAAGCGGCATTCAGAACGCTGAGAGGACTATTCAAACCAACAGTCATGTTCTTTGGAATGTGCAATTCACCTGCCATGTTTCAAGCCATGATGGATGAAATATTCAAGCCATTAGTGTGAAAAGGAGGAGTATTGGTTTATATGGACAACATTCTTGTCCATGCAAAAACCCAGGAAGAACTTCACCACCTGACTATGCAAGTACTCAAAGTCTTACAGAAAAATGACTTGTACTTGAAACCTGCAAAATGCGAGTTCAACAAGCAAAAGGTTGAATACCTTGGAGCAATAGTAACGCCAAATGCGATCGAAATGGATCACGCAACACTTGAAGGAATCAAGCGATGGCCTACGCCAACGAAAACCAAAGATGTTTGCAAGTTCATTGGGTTTTGCAACTTCTATCGAAGATTCATTCGAAATTACTCCAAACATGCTGCCCCCTTAAACAAATTGATGTCTACGAAGCAGAACTTCTACTGGACAACTGAACACCAACAAAGTTTCGAACAACTAAAGAAAATGTTTGAAGAAAGACCAATTCTGATGAAACCCAACCCCGACAAACCTTACGAAGTCGAGACGGACGCCTCTGCATATGCATCAGGAGCTGTCCTATATCAGAAGAACCTCATGGGAAAACGACAACCTATCGCTTTCCATTCTCAAGCATTTATGCCAGCTGAACGAAATTATCATTGTTCAGAACAAGAACTACTCGCCATCATACATGCTCTAAAGACATGGTGACATCATTTATTAGGAGCACAAAAACCTTTTATAGTCTGGACAGATCACGAGAACCTGACCAGATGGCAAAAACCAGAAGACCTTAATCCAAGGCAAAGACGATGGAGAGCAACCCTTGAGGAATATAACCCTCAAATATCTATCTGGCATATACCTGGAAAGAAGAACGGCACAGCAGATGCCTTATCCAGAAGACCCGATTATGCACCAGATGACTGTGATAATCAGAAGATTACGATGCTAGATGAAGAAATGATAAACTTCATTTTCTCGCAAGACCTCGATGACATCCGCAAATACCGAGACCTATTGGACATGGAACCAGAAAGCAAAGAAAACAGGATACCGTATTTCAAGAAGAAGATCACCATACCTAATGACACAGCCCTACGATGCTGCCTATTACAGCAAGCCCATGATCATATCACTAGTGGACACCCAGGGATTAAAGAAACCCTGCAGACACTTCAAAAACACGTCTACTGGCCCACGATGTGCAACTATGTAACACAATACGTCAAAGGATGTGATAAGTGCCAAATGTACAAAATAACAAGAAATCCCCGAAAGGCACCACTTCAACCTATCCCCACACCTGCCACGACATGGCCATTCACCCAAATCTCCATGGATCTTATAATGGATCTACCTATTTCGGATGGGAAGGATGCTATTTTAGCCATAGTAGACCATGGCTTAACAAAGGGAGTAATTTTAACCCCTACTACAAAAACAGCCACTTCTGAAACGATAGCCCAACTATTGATAGACACACTCTATCGAAGATATGGACTACCCAACAAGGTTATCAGTGATCGAGATCCAAGATTTGCATCAAAATTGATGAAAGCGTTCTATCAGAAGTTAAATATAGAACCAGCATTTTCAACAGCATTCCACCCCAGAATGGATGGAACCACTAAACGGTACAACCAGGAAATAGACATATCTGGCAATCTTTACCACAAACAATCCACATGATTGGACAAAATATCTAGTGATTTACGAGATGGCCCACAATAATCGACTGCACATAGGCAGAATGCACTCGCCAAACCAATTATTATATGGTCACGACCTAAAGACACTACCAAACAATATGCCACCAATGAACAACCCACAGACGAACCAGAAAATTGAAGACCTACAGGAAGCTAGAAGAAGAGCATTACAAGCCCATCAGAAAGCAAGGCAAATAATGGAGAAACGAATGACACACCGACAAAACCCTCCATATCGAGAAGGAGACAAAGTCTGGCTAGACACCCGGAACCTTCCACTCCAGGAAGTGTCATGAAAACTAAGACCATGGAAAGAAGGACCTTTCTTAATCCTTCAACAACTGTCACCTGTCAACTACAAGTTGAAACTTCCACCGACTTGGAAAATTCATAATGTGTTCCACGCTGACCTACTCCTACCCCATAAAGAAAATGCCTTATATGGGCAACACAACAAACGACCACTTCCAGATCTCATCAAAGAGCAAGAACAGTACAAGGTCAAAGCGATACTGAACCACCACATACAAAAAGGGAAATATCACTTCTTAGTGAAATGGATAGGCTACCCAAATGTGGAAAACACTTGGGAACCAGAGGAACATCTCCTTCGAGCAGACGACATCCTCAAAAGCTATAAAGCTGCTCGAAACCTCCCAAGGAGACCCAATCCTGCATGAATCAAAATGCCACCCCTTTCCCACACTCACTCCCAGATCGCCTTAGACTCCTCCCAGTACCCAGATACCAACAGGATTCGGGGCACTACTATACATTCGATGTCAGGGGAGAGCCCTGCCATGTCAAACCTCCCTCTGGAACTGCCTTCGTTCTTGATACCTCTCTCCAGTATACCCTTCGACGACTTAACTGGAATGACTATCTCATCCTGGACACCGACCTACCAGATGATCCAGAAATACTTGAATGTATCAACCAATACAGGGCGCAAACTGCTCTTAGCGTACATTATGCGAGAATGTTGCTTGCACACGCACACTTTTCATCCCTCCATCTCTCCGCGCTTACTAGCATTTCACTCTCCAACCCAATTCGAAGAGCTATTCGGGAAACTCACCCAGGAATTTCTCTGGCAGAGCTACAGTACAGTACTTACTTTGGCCTTCAAGGCAGAATAAACTATGGAGCGACTTTTGACTTTCCCCGATACCCTCGGCATAACAGGCTCCTTGAACAACCTCTACAAGCAACTGAGAGTGTACATCCAACCTCTCGAGCTCCTGTACAAGGACCAGATATTCAACCTGCCCATGTGGATATCAATGATGACAGAAGTCAAGTTAGTGGACATCCTTCAGGACCTCCTACCAACTCAGTGGGATAACCCCCTGTTGATCCCCATACCATCAGTTCTGAGCCAACAGTTCCAGGACATCAGGAACAACATCACGACCGTAATTGCCCAGTGCGTAACAACAACACTGGAACCAGAGACATACGGTCTCGTAACCCCGTGGAAATTACACCATGACCCCATCCTACTTCAACCCTCAGCCCATTGGAATCAGATATCCGAGCTGGCCCACTACATGTTACATGACCCAATGTGGCCTCCTGCAGCCAGACTCGATTTCAAAACCCCTCGCAAACTCAGTCAACTCGAACTGCTGTATCAAATGAGAGACACACCCCTCCACTGCCCTACACCCGTCCAGGGAGAGGTGTCCATGCAGGAAGAGCTTTTGGGATACCCAGAGGGAGAGGAAGAGGAAGAGGAAGAGGACAGGCCCTGACAAGAGGGCAGAATACAAGAGGAAGAGGACAGAACCCAAGAGGAAGAGGACAGAACACAAGAGGACAAGGTCAACGAGGAGCGAACCCCCACTACCTTGGCCCTACTAGGCCAAGCCCCAGCATCGACAGGAGAGCAACTACACCTTCGTCTCAATATGATTCAGAGAGAGAGGCTCTCCTCGAGATACCTCGAAATGATGGAATATCTGATTATTCAATCGACAATGGAGAATACTACGATGATCCAGCCTACTCTAACCTGGGAAGCTGGTGATCCTATCAAATGTTTCCACATCAAAACCATGCTTTGATACTGTCACGACTCTGTTATAGTTGGACCCATCCCCACTGGAGAAGTCGACACAGGGAGTGACAAATATGTCATTCTGCCTCCAGTATGACCCCCTCAACCGAATCACCCTCTTATCATCACACGGGAACAATACTTGTCCCCTGCTATCTTGGAGCGAAACTTGGAAGGAGAAGGGAGAACGATTGGATTGAAATGCATTATAGAAAACACAATAAATGAAGGGAGTAATGTTATGGTCAAAGCAGTTATCAAGCAATCAATGCAATACCCCGACCGATACCACTGGATTATTCATGGAAGCGTTACACCATACTTCGCCCTGCCTCTACCTATCCCAACACTCATTGAAGTAGAGACTGAGGCTGACCAAACCTATAACGACATCTTACTAGATGCTTACCACAACCTGCCATACGAGCACTACAAGCTTAATGGACTATACGTGTGCACATTGCCTACAGCACCACTGATGGCTCTCAGCAACAGCTGGAAGCCCATACACCCCACTCACCCTGAAGTGGAATGGACTCATCCTTACCTCACTATGGAAGGAGCAACTTTACTTCAACACATAGTCGCAGGAGTTCTAAATCAGACATATCAGCAAGACGAGCTGATAAGGAATGCCCTAGAAGAACGACAGTGACAACTCTTGATCGCTGCAGAAAGGGATAATATTCCTATAACATATTCGTCGTCATCCTCATCCTTGCAGTCACAGTATACTACCACTACCTCCCCCACCACCGACACAACTGCTTATACCAATGACGAAGATAGTGAGATGATGGAAGACGAAGAAGACTAGGAATAGAAGAACATCAATCAGGGTAAGAACGACAGCCCTGTTGATTGTATGGAGAAATGTCGAAAGGACACTTCTTTGATCAGTGATCAAAGAAATATTTGTCTTCTATATTCAGACTAATCTCTCAGAATTATGATTTAGATCTAACACCACTAAACCAAACTAGTTCGACTTGGTAGTTAGATTATTATTAGAAAAGATAAAAATACTTGGTTCAGTTCGCTGTGACCAAGGAGATTTGTAGATACGATCTTCCGCATAACCGAGGATTTACATGTAGACATAGATCTTCGAAGACTACCTGATATGCCTGTAGTGCTATTGAAGTAGTATATAAATACATGAGAAAAGGAAGAAGCTCGGTAGCTTCTACCCTTTTTGGTTATTGTCCATAATATGTTCTCACACTCAATTGTCAGAGTCACTGAGCAACGATCTGCTTCTCTGATCAGAATTATCAGTGATCAGAAAGCCTATTATCACTTTAACTGGCTACGTGAAGGAAGTTCATGATTGCATTGGAGTTGGAACATCGTCAGTATCAAGAGACAGTAAGTCTAGCTAACTACTTTGACCTTGATCGGCATATGGCAGACGTTTCCTATGGGGAACCTCTGTTGGCAAGGGTTTCTGTACAATGGAGCTCACGGTGTCCATACAACATCATCTCTTCCAAGAGCTGCCTTCCAAATCACCATTGTATTGTGGACTGCTTCCTCGAGAGGAGTAGCTCCTGCCTGGACCCCAGTCAACTTCTAGGAGAGAGTGAAAGTCTGGAGGATAGCCAACCCCGGGTCTGAAAGATGACTATACAAACAGGCCACTGGTGATAAGCACCCCTAACAATCAATCCTCGGAATTAATCCTTCAAACCCAAACACCAAGAAAAAAGATTCATTATGCCAAGACATTAAAATATGAAGAACAAATTTGTAAGTAAAGACAGCTTCAAAATTGTTTCCTAACTACTAGGGATCTGAATATTATCTCTGGATGATAATGCTGATAACTGATCCATTGGATGACAAGAGGCTGGACCAACACTAAATAACTACATTGCCCCTCATTCAAAAGAAACCCAGCAACACCAATCAGGTAAAATCAATGGTAGTAATGATGCTTATGAAAAAACAAAAACTAGAAAAACCTCAACATATCATAACAAACTGGATCAATACAAAGAGAAAGACAAAGACTTAGAAGATGAACCCAAAATTATCCTGAAACCCAAACACCTCAATTGACTAATTCAAGAACTGAAGAAAACCCAGAAACTGAAATTGACCCTGACACAGAATATTACAAAAGCTTTAGACTCTGGAACCATCTCTCCAATGACCAACAATAAGAACTACTTGGAATTGGACCCAGAGTTTCACTCAACATTCATAATCTGACAGAAAGAACAGGAAGATCAACTGAAACAAGACCCAACACCCCAACAAATTGATCTCTCTCCTTTGATGAGTACTGAAGCCCTCGATCTATTTCTATGACCCCTGACCCAATACTTCCAGAGCTTTTGCACCAGCCAACCCCTCACACTCCCCAACTCCCCTCGCCTTTACAAAACACCACTACTACCAATACCACCTCCCAAACCCAAACAATGGCAACTCAAACACCACAAGATCTGAAAGTTGGAAGACTACACACATTCCAAGGAGAACCAGAAGATTTCAAAAGATAACAAAGCAACCTTGATCTATTCTTCAGCACTCAACCCATTACTTATAACATGGACACCAAGAAGATATATTTTGCACTCCTCCAGATGGAAGGACCATCAAGCAACTGGAAATGAGCATTCCTCAAAGACAAAACCACTGCTGCTGAATTTAACCCTAGTTCATACAACAACTTCAAAACTACACTCACAAATTCCTTCCAATATATTAGTAATAATCTGCAAGGAATACATCAACTCCAAACCCTATGACAAAATGGAAGACCTATCGAAGAATACATCAACACATTCAAGAACAAACTTGTATTGTCAGGACTCACCAACACCAATACATGAATTTTCTTCTTTCTCCAAGGGTTAGATCTGCATTATTATGACAGAGTCCAAACTCAAAACTCTGACTATGCAACCATTGACAACTACTACAAGGCTGCCAGACAAGTGGCAGGAATGGAATACCTTCAACCATATGTTCACTCAACAAGCGATCATCAACCAAGAAAGAAAAGCCATTGCTACAAGACTTGCACTCACAAGAAACACCATCACACAATGAGCTACTGACCTTACACATTGACTGCAAGAAATTCTAACCCCCCAGGATATGGTCCCATAGATGTTGACATCCTCAAATGACTTAACAATAAGGCTTATGAAGAATCTAAAAGCTCAACTGAAGAAACAACTGACTCAGAAAGCAAAGACTCTAGTGATTTCAAAATTGAAAGGTATATTGCTGAAAGAGTTGACAAAGAACCCAACTTCCTCCTCATGGACAACTACACCAAACTATGAGCTGAAGGAAAATGTTTCTTATGCAAAGAAGAACAACACTTCACAGCTGACTGCCCCTTCAACAAATGAAAAGGAAAGAAAATGGCCATCAAGAAGAAAGAAGACCAATGACCCTGATAATGAACCAAGTTTCAGAAATCTAAACAAACACCTTGACTAGGCAAACATTGAATATTCAACATCGAAAAAAGTGAACCTGAAGACATTGAACAGTCTTTTCCCAAAAGGAAGTAGATAACAAGGATTGACCTTCCTAAGAAGAATTAAATCAAGTAAACCTTGACCCCACACATTGAATCCTACATGTACCAGCTACTATCCACCTTCCTTCAAACCCCAACATATAAACAAAATTACTTATTGACTCTGGAGCCTCAAATAACTTCATAGACTTCAAACTACTATGACAATAGCAAATTCTGACCACCCTACTATCCAAAACCTGACAAATATGCAATGCTGAAAGAACCACAAATAATGCCACATGACAATGCCTTATTGAAATCACTATCAACCAACAAACCCACTTCATCACATTTATCAAAACAAAATTAGGAAAACCCCAAGCAATCCTAGGAAACCTATGGCTACAACAGAAAAACCCAGTTATCAACTGGAAACAATGAATGCTCTGCTTCAACAGCAAAAACAAACTTCAAGAACTAATCGACATGGCAAACTACCCCAATTACAAAGAAACTTTTAATCTAGACAACCTAGACAACAATTATTTTAACAAAATAAATGTCAAAATGAATACTGCTATAGAACTAGTGCAGAAATACAGTGAAAAACAAAGCAACAACCTGAAAGAAATCATATCCCCCAAATATCATGAATTCCTAAACATTTTCTCTGAAGAAAAAGCCTCCTGATTTCCTCCTGATCAAAAATAGAATCATAAGATCAAACTACTCCCTACATTTGAACCAAAACCATTCCCAAACTACAAGATAGCACTGAAAGAACTCAAATAACTTGACAAATTCCTTGACAAAAACCTCAAGAAGAATTATATTTGACCATCAAAGTCTTCTATGGCATTGCTATTCTTTTTCATATCCAAGAAAGACAGAAAACTCTGACCATGCCAAGACTATTGATATCTCAACTCTCATATATGCAAAAATGCATATCCTCTCCCCAACATTGCTATGCTCCTCAACCAACTTAAAGGATCGAAATATTTTATGAAAATTGATGTACAAAATGGCTATAACAACATATGAATACACTCTCCCAACATATGGAAAGCCACCTTTAGAACCCCACAAGGATTATTTGAACCAACTGTAATGTATTTCAGAATGTGTAACTCACTAGCAATGTTTTAGGCAATGATGGATGAAATATTCAAACTACTTATTCATACTGGAAATGTACTCATTTATATGGACAACATCCTTATCCATGCACCCACTTATGAAAAACTCAAACAACTCATTTGTCAAGTCCTTGAAATTCTATAACACAACAATCTTTACCTCAAACCCACAAAATATGAATTTGCTCAACAATGAGTAGAATATCTAGGAGCTATCATTACTCCTGACACTGTTGAAATGGACCATGTCAAACTTAAAGGAATCCAAGACTGGCCTGACCCAAGAAAACTCACAACATATGCAAATTCATAGGATTCTGCAATTTTTACTGCTAATTCATGAAAAACTACTCAAAAATTGGTGCACCACTCAATTAATTAATGTCTACCAATATCACTTTCACCTGGAAGCCTGAAAATGAAGACGCCTTTAACGAGATGAAAGCCATGTTTGCCCAGAAATTTATACTTGCTAAGCCAGATACAGACTTTCTTTATGAAGTTGAAACTGATGTCTCAGCTTACACATTGGGAGCCATTCTCTACCAAAAGAATGCTGCTAGAAAAAGGCAACCAATTGCCTTTCACTCCCAATTATTTACTTCTGCTGAATAAAACTACCACTGCTCTGAACAAGAGCTGCTTGCAATCATCCATGCTCTTAAGGTATGGCAACATCACCTTTTAGGAGCACAACACCCAACAACTGTTTGGATGGACCATGAGAATCTCACTGAATGGAGAAAATCCAAAGACCTGAATCTCCACCAATGACAATAGCACACTATGCTTGAAGAATATAAACTAAAGCTTAAGCTTAAACATATTCCCAGATGAAAGAATGTTGCCACTGATGCTCTATCCTGATGACCCAATCTCATACCAACTGAGAAAGACAACTGACAAATCATCATGATTGATGATGAAATGGTAAACTTCCTCAACAATGAAATAATTGACAAAATAAAATGAAAAAGAGACTTATTGGAGATAGATGAATGGGATACCCCCCTGACAGATATACCCCACTGAAACAAATGCACTATCATCCCTAACCACACTCCCTTATGACAAAAGCTGCTACAATTAGCCCACAATCATCTAATCACAGGACATCCCAGACAGGTCAAAACCTTACAAAAACTCCAAGAACATGTATACTGGCTGAGCATGCATGACTATGTAACTGAATATATACAAGGATGTGACAAATGTCAAACCTACAAGATTATGTGAAATCCAGAAAAGCCACTACTACAACTGATACCAGCACTCATGATGACGAGACCCTTCACCCAGATCTCTATGGATTTAATCACTGATTTACTAAAATCTGACAAATTCAACAGTATATTAGCTATTGTGGACTATGGCTTAATGAAGGGGATATTATTAGCACTAACCACAAAAAATGCTATATCATCTCAAATTGCTAACCTATTAATATCACATCTCTACAGAAAATTCAGACTATCTGATAAAGTCATCAGCAATCAAGATTCCTGATTTGCCTCCAAATCAATGTACACTCTATACAAAGCACTAGGCATATATCTCTCATATTCCACCACCTTCCATCCCTAGACTAACAGTACCACTGAATGATTCAATCAAGAAATTGAAACCTATCTAGCTATATTCACTGCCAATGACCCCAACCGATGGAGCCAATACCTATCCCTCTATGAATACATACACAATGACCAACTACACACTGGACAAGAAAACATGCCATTCAAACTATTCCAAGGAAAATAACCTAAATCTCTCCTCTGGAAAACTCTGCTGACAGAGAACCCCAATACTGATTCCTGAGTCAGTTATCTGCTTGCTGCCAGAAATCAAGCCCTGTCAGCACATAACTGAATATGACAACTCACGCTACACTGAACTAGTCATCTGCATCTGCTGACTTATGAAACAGGACAGAAGGTATGGCTAAACAGTAGAAACCTTCCCCTCTATCAGAAATCTTGAAAACTGTGACCTCAAAAGAAAGGACCATTCAAGATTCTCCAGAAAGCATCACCTGTAATGTTCAAATTATGGCTACCATCCTCATGGAAAATCCACAACATCTTCCATGCCTCCCTTTTTACTCTATATACAGAAAATTTTCTGTATGGTCCCTATCATGAATGACCACCACCTGACCTGGAGGACAACCAAGAAACCTATGAGATTGAAGTAATTGTTAACCACAAACTAATTAGAAATTGATATCACTACCTCATTAAATAAAAAGGCTATCTGACATCTGAAAATACTTGGGAACCAAGTCAAAATCTGTCAACAGCAACAAAGATCCTGAACTTATATAGATGACAACACTGACTCCCCACCTAGACATGTCCCAAAGCCCCACCCCTTTCACTGCTACCAAAGAACAACTTATATTGCTCCTCCAACAAACAATTTTACAAACTGAGACTCCCAATGAGCATACTCCTCACACTTCTCAGCCTCCTATCAATCCCTCATCTAATCCTCTACCTCCTAATCCAACAACTTAAGATGAGAATCTGAATGAGACTCACAACAAGACCTTACATCTCTCTGCATTACAACCTATACTGACCTACTTCATCAGACCAAATGGCGAATACAGCAATCCTGTATGAGCTCCTGCCCCTACCAGAACCTCTGTAATTTTGGATCAATCCCTCTAATATTCCCTATCACTCCTTAGCTGGAATAATACTGCTGTGCAGGATAATGATCTATGAAACCCTCCAAATGCTCTTGCCTGTATCAACTACTACTGAAAGACAACTGCTACTAGCCTCCATCATGCACAAATGTTACTCCACTATACACAGCAAGCCAACCAAGCTAGACAAAGTCTTATTAGCCTTCACCTCATCCCAAGTGTGCAAGAAGCAATATGGACAAATCACACAGGAATATCTATGGCAAAACTGTCAAACTGCACTCATCTCAGCATGAAAGATGGAACTCACTTTACAATGACTTTTGCAGTTCCCTGCCCTCCAAGGACAGTACCATTCCCTCCAACAGCTATATCATGACCTTCAACACTACTTCTGTCTAACTGAGAAAACAACCAAGGAAGCACAGAACAACCTGCAAACCTGGATATCCCTCCTGATGATTGAAGAAGCAATCCACATCATAACCCTCCTCCTACCAATGAGTGACCTCCATGTTACACCCCTAGGATGCAATCATCAGACTACTAGTGAATCTATCATACAACACATGGAAATTACCATTGCCCAGTGTCTTGCTACTATGAAAGACCCCAAAACTCTCACTCTCACAGTGCCTTGGATGAACAAACACCCTCCTCTTCTATCCCAACCTCCCACATGCAATTACACCCTTGAGAAAACTGCAAAGAAAGCCCTCAAAGAGAAAGAATAGCCCCCAACTGCACTATACACAATGTTCAACACCACAACTCTCAAAGAAGGACTGGGAATTGATTACCCTCGATATGCCACAAGGTCATTTGACAACATCCCCAACCTACACCTCCTGCTAGCTCTAGACAGTATTACTGGACCATACAAGAACTGGATGAAACAAGACATAGAAATTGCTGCCATCGCAACAGATGCTCCCACCACTATGAAACCAAACTTTCAACTACTTCTGATGACAAAGCCAGAAGCATATTCACTATGACTGCTTGATGCTCTATGGGAGATCACAACAACCCCAGCTGAATCTATGACAATGACTATGACAACTACCCCTATAAAAATATGGGAAGTGCCTGAAACTAGCAAAGCCCAGAACATCTTCACCACTATTTGCCATGACCCTCATGCTACTATCATAGGACCCATTCCTTATGGAGATAGATGATATGCCAATGTTTATGCCCTCCTACCCCCACTTCTGAACATGACCACCACCTACTACCAAATCATCAACCACCAAATCTCTCCTCCCAAACCCAATGCTGCTTATGCCCTCCTTAATGATGTGAAGGCAACAGAATTGGAAGGCATGATTGGAACTGCCTTAAACAAAGGAGATAATGTTATGGCTATGAAATTAATAGATGACTCACTCCCATACTCTAACTTCTATAGATGGGAGATACAGCCTGCCCCCAGACTGAAAGAAGAAAGCATGAAACAACCCCAGCAATTTGACATGGGAAGCAACAACAACTACCTCTTCAATGATGTATGGAAAGCAGCCTATAACTACTCACCTTACAAACAATACATTCTAAATGGAAGGCTCATCTGTACCTTCTCCCAGAACAAAGATGATGCCATTGCCAACAGATGGAAACTCGACAGCACTGCAGACTCAAAATGGTACCACCCATGCATTGAGTACTACTATAACCTATACACTCTCAAACAAATACTGATGACATCAATCATGAGAGGAACTTATCACCAAGGCCATGTCATGCCACCTATATGTGCAATCTTTACCAGCATTGGCCTATTGCTCTCTGTGGCTAACACATCTCTTTTCCCTCATGAGTCAGACTGAGGATCACTGGAGTTGTCTTATCATTCCCTCTTGCCTCAACCAATCCTGCCTCCCATTCCTATGGAGTATGATACCTCTACTAACACTACCTCTTCCAGAATGCACAAATACTCTAGAAGTCAAAGCATGACTCCCTCCCCCCAAACTCAAAACACCAACCAATTCTATAGCTGCTATACTGAATCACCTGCCTCTTACAATTAAGAGCAGTGCCTTATCATGACATGACTATTACAACAACATGCCCTCATGACCTATGCATTCCATCCCTATCATTTGAAGAATTACTCCCACAACTTCTATCATTTCTGAGTTGCAATGAGAATGTATTAATAGCTAAGGACCTTTCCTGATAGACAATTAGACCCTGATTAAAGAACCCTTTGAGAACTGACCCTTTCAGTTACAAAGTGAATGCATAAATAGGACTACCCCTGAATCTCTTTAATGCCTAGGTAGCTATGATTGACTGAGCACTTAGCTAGAACCCTTATTCCCCACCTATTGCTAGATGAGTCATGTTCTGACTTAGATACTACTGTTCTCCTATTTGCTAGATATGAATTAGGTAGAAAAATCATTTGTACATCATAGGTAGTATATAAATAGTGAAGAGGTGCATATGGAAGCTTTAGCTTCCATCCTCTTCAGTTATTTGTCTGCATTACTTGTTCTGAAGTTGACAACCTCCTTCTCATGAGAAGACTTCCATTGTCTTTACCAGGAAGATCATACTTGTAGATCGTTAACCCCTGAATAACAGAACTCCATCAAGATATCTTACAGAAGTGTTGATCTGTAATCAACTACTTCACCTCCAACATAAGTACAGTCTATTTCTGCCCCTTGACTGATTGGCACTTTTGAGAGTCACTCTCTCACATAGTGAAGTTGCATGGGTATCTTGTGAATCTGGCCTGGCACTAGAAACTCAAGCAAGGGTGAAGACATAGAAGACTTCTTCCATAATCCCTTCAAAATAGAACTTATGCAGTCTGCTTCCTAACTCACTCAGACTCATGAGGTGGTGCATGCCAAGACTGGCCAACTGGGTTAGAATAGGTGCTCAGAGTCCATTGATGTCTGAGGTCCTGCTGATAAGCACCTGTAACAGATTATCAGTTTTATATAGTCTCCTATATTTAACACATCACCATCCTTGAGATCAATATTTAGCAGTAATGTGATCCCATTGCCAACAGTTTTGGCACTGAGGAACACTGGGGTACATGTTATATGCAAGAATTGTAGTAACATCATGCTTAAAATTAAAGGTTTTGTTAATGAGACATTTAGCTTTGGTACCCTCTTGAGAGTCCCAAATATCAAACCAAATAATGGCTATATCAGAATACAGAGAAGCCTTCATAATACAGAGCAAAGAAGTGAGAGAAACATCATCAAAAAGAGAATTATGCTGAAGAACATAGAGGACATCATCAGCCTTGAGCTGAGTTGATTTGTTCTTGTGCCATTTGGGAGGAGTATAGAAGTTAACCCCAATAATTTTGAGGTAAGATTTAGACATGGGCACCTGAAGAAGGGGAACTTCAGTCTTGAGGACTTTTGAGACCCATTGTGTATGATATTGATTTTGAGAGGGGTTGGGACAAGGTTGGTGTTATAGGAGAGCCCAAGGAAAGGACCAGATTGGCTCTGAATGATGGAGAAAACTTGTAGTTTAGAGTGAGTGAGGGTGAGACTATGATTGGGAAAGTCTAGCATTTCTTGGCAACAGTTAATAGCTTCTCTAGTGACTATTTCATTATAGAGAATGAGGACCTGTTTGCAAGAAGGGCCTTGGATAGTAGTCTTGATAACAAATTTCTTTTTAGGGGGAACAGAGGTGTTAGTGTTTCCACTACTGGTGAGAGTTCCAGTGGCAGCATGATGCATTACAACAATTTTGTCAGCAGAGAGTTTATCACCAAAGGCTTTAGTCAATTCAACTAAGTCAATAGTGTTTTTGATGGATTGAGTAGAAGGGGAAGATGCTTTAGAACAAGCAGCATCCACAAAAGATTTCTGAGGAGGAGGGGAGGATTTATTAGATCTACTCACCTTTGGTGGAGTAGATGGAAATGAAGACTTAATAAGGGGTTTCAGTGAGGTACCAGGAATTTTGTAAGAAGCAGGAGCAAAAACTTGAGCTTTTACTCTCTTGGTGGAAATATTTAGAATGTCATCACTTATGTTGATATTGATATTTTTGTGAGGTTGGAAAGAGGGCACAATTTTGCTAGCTTTGCCCTTTTTGGGTTTTTTGCTATATTGATGGATGCCTGAGAAGAACATTTTTTCAATGAGTTGTAAAAGAGTGAAGTTTTCACTCCCTTGAGGAGCATCTCCCTTGATGAGGCCAAGTTTGTTGATAATGATATGTCCTCATCTGCTATTATGTATTTTGATAAGTATATATGCAAGCTCATTTGCAACACCAGAATCAGGCATGAAATTACCTTAATTAATAGGAAAATATTTGAACTATTTGCTACACTTCTGAATGACTATACAGACATCTCCAATTGAAGCTTTATAGTCTTCAACAGAAGGTTTGTGACCAGACTGAGCATTATTGCCATCAGCAATATTTGCTATCCAGTCATTTTTATTAGTGTTTATAGTGTTATGATCACTAATTTGTGGCAATAGCTATGCAGGAACAGCCATTGTATTCAATACAGCTTGTGAGGCACCAGCACTAGCAAGCTTGACAGTAGCAGGATCAAGTTGAAACTTGATAGGGTTAGAGGTAGCTATCACATTATCATTCCAAGAGAGCAACAAGGCAGCCAGTTTGACAACCTTGGACTCATGAGGTCCAAGTAGCATAGAAGAGATATTGAAGATAAATATTGACATCTCTCTGCTGTTACAGGCTATGCAGCAATGGACAGGATAGGCAACTATCAGAGTGAGGGAAGTGAACCTTCAGCTTTAGCTTATGTGTTGCACTGTTCTGCTGTGGCAGGTCCAAATTTTGGAGATAGGAAGAGATGGAGATAGGGAATAGTTAGAGACTGGAGAAGATAACTTGAATAACAGATTAACTCAATTATCAGACTGAAAAATACAAGCATGTAATCTACTGTTGATATACTCAGAGATAGTAATAAAAGGAGAAGGGATTCAACAGAGATTCAACAAAGAACTATGCAACATGTATAAACATGTGATGAAGAAAGGTGGAGTAAAAGCATATAGATAAAATAATAATAAAAGGAGTTATCAGCGATGATCAGCAATTACAGTAATGTTGAGCTGTAATATCTGCCTTGCTTATGAAGTTCTTGAGCTATAGCATACACCACAGTTTCTTGAGGTTTTTGTGCTACTGCTTAATCAAACCTTGTAAGTTGATTAAGAGGATGGTGAGTTTTGAAATCAATAGACAGCTCACAATAAGCTGAAGGAATAGGAGAAGGGACAGGAATGTCTTGATAGACTTTCTGGACTTCAGGTTAATGAATGCTCTTGGAGGTCATGTAAAATATTGAGTCTTGTGTAAAAGCTTAACCAGTAGGTGTGGAAGGCTCATACCTTAGAGCTACTTGATTAGATAGCAGTGTACAAGTACATGACATAGTAGGCAGTAAAGATCAGCAAGAGGATGCAGACCTAGAGTTATGCTTGTAATTTGCAATAGAGGTGGCCTGAGAATGGGCAATAGAACAAGCTTGTAAAGGAGCATGGCCATGTCAAGTATCTTTATAAGAAGAAGACTCATATTTGGATTCTGAATCTTCAGCCTTAGCAGCTTCAGATAAAGATGCTTTTGTGGCTTAAATATTGATAGTGGATGCTTGATGACCAGCATGTGTTTCAACAACCTTCTTTATAACACCAAAACTACTAAAAAATCCACCTCTATTCTTGACTTCTCTGCTATTACTATCTCCTATAAATTCATAACTTGTAGTTGATTGAACATTGCAGAAATACTATTTAGAAAACAATGATAGTAGTATGTGGGAAAGAAGGAGTTGGTAAGGAGGGATGATACAGTGGCTTCCAAAACTGCCCCAATATTTGGCTATTTTGGAAAGATGACCTTGTCTAGTCAGATAGAAATAGGATAAAAGTCTAAGAATTTTGGAAAATATAACATTACATAATAGCCTTAATTTGAGCCATAAATTGTGTGATTCCGATCAAAACTGATTGATTAATAAAATAAACAAAATGGTAACTCATTAGGGCAGTTTTGTAAGTATGTATTATTTTCTAGCTTAGTACTTGGTATGACCCCCCTTTGCCTTGATAACTGCTTGGATCCTTCTAGGCATGCTTTCTATAAGGTTTTGACACACCTCTGGCTTAATTTCATTCCACT
>KQ962397.1:53260-63642 GCA_001563735.1 Leucoagaricus sp. SymC.cos | reverse complement strand
GGTTGGAGATAGTAGAGTTGATGAATTTGGCAGCTTGAACAGCAGTGTCAACCCTCCCAGAGTGAATTTCATGAATAATAGCAGTCTTATCATGAGTAGATAGCTTGAAAGAGCAGCCCCCACAGTTGTTTTCTTTGTTACTCTTCACTTCTTTAGCAATCCTGCCCACAGTACCCTTCCCTAGACCAGTTCTAGATTCAATTTGGCAATGAGAATATCCCTCATTGAGGAGAGAAATGATAGAAGAGCATTGGGCAGCAGAAATAGATCTCATAGTAGTGGTATGAGGTCAAGAAGCAAAAAGATTCAAGTTCAACATGTCAAACAGATGTAAATAAAGTTACATGACATTGTTTAATATTCCCACACATTATTTGAGTGAAGTATTACAATGAAAAACCAGTAGAATTGATAAAATAATATATGCTCACAAAACTGTCCTAATGAGTAACTATTTTGTTTATTTTATTAATCAATCAGTTCTGATTGGAATCACATGATTTATAGCTTAAATTGATGCTATCATGTAATGTCATATTCTCTGGAATTCTCAAATTTTATCTTATTTTTATCTGACTAGACAAAGTCATCTTTCCAAAATAGCCAAATATTGGGGCAGTTTTGGAAGCCACTGTACCTTTTACTAGACTCCATGGTATGTACTGTAATGAGGATTTGGAACAAGAAGAACTACAGCATTAGAAGTCTTTTTGCCTACTTACTCATAGCCTTCTGATAATTGAAACCCTTAAGGTCATACATCATATTTTTGATCAGTCAATGAGTGTCACAATAATGAGATCTGAGATGCATGACCAAAATATCATACTGTAAATAGGATCACTTCCTCACTGTACACCAAAATTAAAATATTGTTTGTCAACTCTAGTTTATTTATAATGAGATAATACAGGAGAATTATGATTATAATAGCTATGAGCCACACCAGCAATACCCCTATCTTCAGTGTGAACTGTTTGACAAATTTGTTGTATAAGAGAGATTGAGGGCCTGGGGGCAGTAAGCCTACAAGTAATGGTGAAATAATATAAATAGTATCTGTGATGTCATTTCATGGATATATGAAATTGTTTTAAAACTAGGAAAAAGAAGATTATAGTTGGCAAGAAGGACATTGGTTAAAACTGACCCATAAGAAAAGTCTTAGCTAGGTGCTACTGGGTCCTAGCACTGCATTACAAGTCTGATGTGACTGTATGTTAAGCTCTATCACATGCACATTAGAGATTAATTATACTTACATTCTCAGAGAATACTTCTGTGATGTCAAGAGTCACTTCAAGAGTCATTACATGTTACAATAATGTAAAGGGAGAGAGAAATTGCTAAGTACATTGCTCTGATATCAATATGCAGGATTGCACTCAGCAGTTGATTGCTTGATAGTGCTTATTTTGTATCTGTTGAAAGTTCAACCTTAGATGTCAGTATTAATGCCCAGTCAAAACTAAATAGGCCCAAATAGAGTGAAATAGAACTCTAGTGAGAATTGGTTCAGGCCTGTTCATGACCTGTTTTCGGGTGATTCCCAGTGACTCTCATTGATTACTTTTGATTTTAATCCATCTAAATCTACTGTACTCCATGAACATTTAATTCATCTGATTTATTGATCATCGATTATTATTGATTACAATTGAGTCTCATTGAGGTAGTCCAATACAATCTATGGTTTTCTATCTGAATCTAGTCTATCTATGATGTTTTTAGATGTCCAATTCTCATCAATACTAATCAATACATGTCAATACAGGTCTAATGCCTAGCGAAGACATTACTCACCAAATACTATGATGTTCTAAGTTAACTCTGGTCATAAGGAAGTCAGTTACTTGTCAGAAAGACTGTCATATGAGCATACTGAGCAGCATAACAAGGCAAGCTGACATGTACAAGAGAGTTCCAGTGTTCCGAGTAGTGTTCGGAGTCTAAATCCAGTTTGATTGAGCAAGAATGCAAGGCTAAAGTCCAAAAATAATGTGAGTGTGAACGAGACGAGCATCAGTCCAGCAGCCGACTGAGCGGGGCATCGAGTACAAGTCCAGTGAGCAACAAAGATGAGAGTCCAGGAAAGTGAGTCCAAGAGAATGACCGTGAGCAGAAGAGGGTTCTGAATTCTATTGAGAGTGTTTCCTCTGAAAAGCTTTCAATCTGTGAAATGGGTTTCAGTAAATGATCATACAAGCCGGAAAATGTCATACAATATCCCATTGGAGAGGCTTTGAGCTCTTCTCCAGAGCATAATAGGAACGAAAGGAATGATGCTCTCATGCATTGTGATGGGGAAGGCTGTAACTTCTCGAGGAGACTCGGCGGCGGCGATCGCAAGAAGGAGAAGAGGATCAGCATCGTTTGTGTCCTCGAGAGTGTGAACAGCTGTGGTGTGAGCTGAAGTGGGAATGAGAGCGTGGGTGAGAATGGGAACATGAGCTGGAACATGAGCATGGGAGAGAGCAAGATCGGCCAAGGGACTTGGGGATATGAGAAAAAGAACAAAGAGCAAGATAATAGTAAACTTACAGATGAGTTTGAGTAGAGGTGTGGATTGTGTTTTCCACATTCCAGGGTGTGTCCACATGGATAAGAACCCCAGTGATTTCCTGCCACATTGAGGGCATTCCCCAACTCTTCAAGACCTTTATTAAATTCACAGATCATGGTCAGCTAGCTCTCAGGTTTCCAAAAATCCTCATCATAGAGGATATATAGAGCATTCTGAGTTGCCTCGCTGTGCTGCCGGCCTGGGGGGAAAGCCGTCTGATCCAGTGAATCCATATCCAGAATGTACTAGGGTTGGGGGTGGTCATGGGTATGGGCGTGGTGAAAGGGGAGGGGAGATAAGAACAACGCGTGGACGTGTCAGCGTGATAATCACATATTTGGTCATGTTTGTGCATGCCTCAACTAGATACCTAGTTAGGAAGTGCCCAAAATAGCTGGATGTTCAGCGGCTGCTACAGGGTCCTCCACTCAAGAAGTATTTTCTCGCAAATCACCCTGCTTGCAAGGTCTTTCCCTCCGAAATCCGTGCTAATAACACAAACCCATAAACATATTAGTCGGGTGGAGGGAGTGATATTGTCGGTCCCAAGTACGTCACCCAACAGGTTACTCGAGTGATTCACAAATACGTGTAAATGCTACAGTCCAAGTGAGAGTCTAATGGAGATATTCCGATGCAAGCGTGTAGAGCAGCAGTCATTGGATTGTAGGGTGCATACCATACATAAACTGTATTATACAAGTCTCTACCATTACCACCCTGCATACCCTCCCCCTGGTCATTTTGAGGTCAAGTACAAACAAGCGAGGGTAGCTCTCTCACTGTCCAGAGAACTTCCTCCTTCCCTGGAGCATACCAGAAGTTGTCATTGTTGTACCTCCCAAAGATCCAATGGTACTCACATACCTGGATGCTGGTGGGGGCAACCTGTCACTGAACATCGCTGGCCAGGCTTTTACCTCTAGTGGTGGTAGATGTACAGATCTACATTGTGTGGTACGTGGCTGATATATCGTCAAATTCTTGCATATTTTCTGTCAGGCGTGCTAGAGCTTTTTGGATTATATTATGCATACATCTGTCCAGAGGCTTGCTCTGAGCTGTTATGGCTACTCCCACACCTCTGTTAAAGTCTGTTAACCATTTATCTCTCCGAAAAATCCATTGGGCTTAGGCAAGCAAGGTCTGAGCCAGCAGTGCTGGCCCCTTGTATCACAATTAACCACAATTTTAGGTGTGATTTTCAAGTGCTCTCGATGCATGATGCAGAAACCGTGGTTCCCCCAAGGTATATTTGTAGTGTAAGTTCGCATGCCGTGATAACAATCTCATAGCGACCCATACTCGGATCAGCCAAACAGAGGCCGTTCTCTTTCTTCCATATGCACTACTCAAAGCTAGCTGGCCATCCGTTATCCCAACAACCGCTCAAGTATCTACAGCCACAAACCACCATTTTGGGGGCCTTCTTGGTCCTTATTTATCCACTAGCCATAAGAATAAATCTAGAAAAAAAACGGGGGGGAAGGAAATAAGTGAAGGGGGAATGTGTGAGTACGAGCAGTCCACGACAATGTGGCTGGAATGCACAGCCCAGACTTTGGCTGACAAAGCATTGGGTGGCTGGGTGAGAATCCATGTGGATCTATTTTGATCATTGGTTTTGGGCGTCACCAATAGGTCTCAGTGGAAATCATTGAGACCCTAATTCAGTCTATTTAGTTTTCACTGGGATTAATGTCTGGATCACAAATCCTAGAGCCTCTCTCTGCCAGCAGTGCTGGAGTTGGGGGTGTTCTTCTCAGACTTGCCACCAGAAGGTGCCTCAGTGCCCTCCATGTGACAGACCTCACTACCAGGACAGCCATTGGGCCTTCACTGGTTGTTGCAAGGGGAACCCTCACTAGGATATTTCCAAGATTCCAGAGAGCCAGCTATGCCCTCACCTCCCTTTCTGCCTGAATTGTCACCAGACACATACTGCTTATTCCAAGCAGTGCCCATTCTGGTGGCACTGGTTTGATAAGGACTGGATCTACTTGAAGTATCAGGAGGTGTGTTCTTGTCATAACACTCATGCTTCCAAGTCTAACCACTCTCTGCCTCATGTCTAGGGGACCTGCTAGGTCATCTGGAGATATAATTGGGGATGTCCATATTTTCTCCCAGAATATTAATAGGAATTATGTACATCTGGATATGTTACTTGAGAATATCAAGGACTCTTTTAATATTATCTTTGTTCAGGAGCCTTCTTGGAGGACCATAAGACAAATGGTGTCAATGACCTCTCCAGAGGGCAATGATGTTGTTGATGTGCCCAAGCACCCTGAGTGGCTCTATATGGTAAGGAAACCTACCAACAAGCATGCCCCTCATATCATGGCTTATGTCTATTGGCACTTGGCTCTCTTGTGTCCCTCTATAAGGCAGGACATTATTGACCACTGAGACATTTTTGTCCTGTTCCTCTTTACTCCATGGGGGGCAGTGAATTTTCTTAACATCTATTCTGATGACACTCATACTGCAATCAACTTCCTTGTAAAGGATGTTGATTTGCTCCCTGCATTTATTTACATAGGTAGTAACTTTAATTGTCATTCTGAGATGTGAGATCTGTCCTGCACATTGCACTCTCTTGTTGTGCAATGCCTTCTGGAGTTTGCTTCTGATGCTGGACTTGAATGGGCCTGCCCTTCTAATCTGGGGTTGATGCATGTCCCTCACAACCCTGATCTTAATAGATCTGTGATTGACCTTGTCTTCACATAACCCTTGTCATCTGCATCTGATCTTCCCAGATTAGATCTTGATCAATGTGGACCTTCAGATCATGTCCCAATCTCCACTCTTGTTCCTATATCTGAAACTGAGATTAGGATTACTTGCATAGTGATCCCAAGAGAATCTCTGGAGAAGTCTGGGTTTCTGATTAACCTTGCCTCTGGTCTCAGGTCTCTTGATGTCAGAGACCTTTCTTCTCCTGATTGGATTGAGGCTGCAGCTGTGGCTGTGGCTGAGGTCTTCTCCTCTGTGTGGAATGCCCATGTGAAGGAGATTGTTGTTATAGGGCACTCTAAGTCATGGTAGAATGATGAGTGCTCCAGTGCTATTTCCAGGTATCAGGTGTTTAGAGACCCTGCTCACTGGAAGCAGTTTCATGTAGCTACCTTTTTTTTTTAAAAAAAAAAATTCAAAAATTTATAAGGCAGTGCACGATAGCAGTCCACCCCCAGAAGAGCTGGAGTACTAAGATAAATACATATGATCACCAAACTCTAACTACACATCTATTGGCCCTAGCTACCAGAGAGACTGTCCATCAAAGCTTAGCTCCAACACTTCCCACCCTCCAGTCACCAACTGAACAGAGGTACTAGATAATGGTTGATCCAAAGGGGCTCAACCCAACAGCATCAGGACAGTGCATGCATGGACTAGCCACCAGCACAGAGATGTATGGTCACCCATCACACTTGATGATGAGCAGTGAGAGGGCATGGGGCTCCCTCATAAGATGCCAGCACGGGGTCACAAAAGCCATGGGGTAATCATGGCCAACTGGTGAAAGGACAGAGGAGCAATGCTATAACTCCATGGAAAGAGAAGAGAAGGTGGAGGAGTGAACTCAACTCAGCACCAAAAAAGGCACCAGCAAAATGCCGACATCAGAAGAGGTGGACCAGGGTAAGAACCCAGCCTGAGAAGGAGGAGTGAGTCAAGTGCAATGAAGTGCTTGACCAAAATAGTGGCAGCTTATTCAGCTGAACTGTGGATTTGGGATCACAAAGGTGACCAGGGGGCAGGCATGGCCCAAGCACACTAAAGCATGCCCAGACCAGTGAAAAGGTGCTCTAACCAGCTGCCAAAGCAGAAGGGAGCACAAGAGAGGAAGTGGAGAAGGCAGAGACTGCCCTCTCCACCAGATAAAGCATGGTGGAGGAGTGAACTCGAACTCAACACTGAGAGAGAGTGGGTGGATGTCACAAGTGCCCCAGCCACAGGTAATGGTAATGACCAGATGTTGCAAACCCTAAAGCAATAGAGAGTGCAGTCTGTGAGTGACCCTAAGAGAGCAGCAAGACCACAAGGGAGGAGGCATCCCAGAGCAAAGGTGGTGGTACATGGGAAAGGAAGGGTTATCATATAGCTACCTGCCAAGCTAAGTGATGCTTCTTTGATGCATACATCAAGGAGGTTGCTACTGAAAATTGCAGGCCTTGGGATCTTATGGCCTGGGTAAAGCCTCACCAACTTCCCTCTTGTGAAGCTATTTCACAAAGGGAGAAGTTGTGCCATGATATGGATGTCTTGTGGAGGGCACTTGATCAGACATACAATGCTGCCTCTGGGCAGCCTTGTGATGTCTCTGTCTTGGAGGAGCTGGCCCTGTTGCCTGAATGAGATTGGGTTCCCTTTTCCACTTTGAAAGCTAAGAAGGCACTTTCTGTGTGTTCTTCACATTCATTGCCTGGTCCAGACCATGTTATGTGGGTCCATTTGAAGAAGGTTCTTGTGGATGATGTTATTCTTGAGAAGTTCCTCATGCTGGCTAATGCTTGCCTTTCAGTCAGGTGTTGGCCATCTCATTTTAAGGAGTCAGTTTCTGTGGTTATTCCTAAACCTGGTAAACCCTCCTATTCTATGCCCAAGTCATTTAGGCCTATTGTGCTTCTTAATACAATTGGGAAATTGATTGAGAAGATGCTCTCTGCACATCTTCAATTTGACGGCATCAAAAGTGGTGTTTTTCATTCAAATCAGCTAGGTGGTATTTAACAGAGGTTGACTGAGGATGCTGGTTTATTCTTCACCCACTTGGTTAAGGCTGGGTAGGTGAGGGGTCTCAAGACAAGTGTTGTCGCTTTTGACATCACTCAGTTCTTCCTGTCTTTAAACTATGATATGCTCATGGCAATTTTGTCTAGGCAGGGCTTTCCAGCCAATGTGTATCAGTTCTTTGCCTCTTACCTGGTTAGGAGGAGGATGAAGTATCTTTGGAACTTGTTCTCCTCTGACTTTTATTCTGTGGATGTGGGTGTCAGACAGGGCTCTGCCCTCTCCCCTATTTTCTCTGCATTGTACCTTACTCCAGTGATCAAAATTTTTGACCTCAGGGCATGACATTTGGAGTGTGATGTTCTGTCTTATGTTGACGATGACACTCTCATCACTCAGGCCAGAGAGCTGGTGGACAACCTGGTGTGCTTGCATAGTGCATACAGATTTATGTTTGAGTTATTTGTGGTATTTGGGCTTGTGCTCAAGCATGACAAGTCTGAGATCTTTTATTTTTCACGTCATAAGGGGGATGATAATCCACCTATTGACCTGGGGTATGCCCCATATACCAGTGATTTGCCTCTCTGCCCAAAGACCTTTTGGAGATATTTGGGTTTTTATTTTGATCAGCAGCTCAACTTTCATGAGCATATCCAGTACTACTCTACTAAGGCTATCTTCATAGTTCATGCCATGGGGATGCTGGGTAATTCACTCAGGGGTCTTTCTCCTAAGCAAAAGTGTTTGCTTTACAGGTCATGTGTGATACCTATCACTATGTATGGCTTTCATCTTTGGTGTCATGGGCTACTTCTGCATAAGGCCCATCTTGCTTCCCTTATGAAGATGCAGCAGAGAGCTGCTATCTGGATCACAGGTGCTTTCTGCACCTCTCCTATGGGTGAGGTCAAGGTATTGGCAGGCCTCCTCCCCATGTATTTGCACTTAAAGAAGCTGAGGGCCCAGGTGGTATACTGTGTCCTCACTCTGTCTTCTACCCATCCTACCAGGCAGTTCCTGGAGATGCATGAGTTTTTGGGTACTGACCCCTATCAGTATCATTTTACCAGACTCAGACATTTGGTTGAGAAGATCCAGTCTGCTGTTGTTGACATGCTCTCATATCTGAGCATTTCAGTCACTGTGGAGGTCTTTGACACTGATGCTTCAGAGGCCCAGCCAGGGTGGTATTTGCTTGACCAGTTCTTGGACTATGTTTGGGTTATTGAGTTTGATCCTAAGGAGAATGACATCAATGTGTCCCATATTCTGGATGTGGAGCTCAATCATGCTCTGGATCTGCAGGACAGCATTGTTGTGGCCACTAATGCTTTGGTGGGTTGTGACAGAGCTTATCAGGCTGTGTTGGTAGTCTGTGTTTGGCATGACAGGCATTTGGTTAAACAATATCATCAAGCTGCTGGCAGAGTGACTGCTCCCGATGTGGAGCTCCATGCCATACAGATGGGCATCTTTGTGGCTATGGCTCATGAAGGTGCTCATCATGTTGTATTGTTCACTGATCACCCAGCATCTGCTCACCATGTGGTGGACCCATCAGTTAGCAGCAGGCAGGCCCAGGCTCTGCTCATTTGTCATTGTCTTGCCATGTAGCTCAGGAGTGATCCCTCCTGCACATTTGCATTTGTACAGGTCTGCTCCTCTTTGGAGTGGCTGTTGCATTACTTGGTCCATTGCTATATCACAGACCCTTCTGGATGGGAGTTGGTGAGGGAGTGTCCCTTCACCACTCTTAATTATCTTTGTACAGCTGAGGCTCAGGCCTGTCGCAAGGAGTAGACTAGACAGTTCACTTCTACAAGCTCCTCTGGGAGAGATTTTCTGCACTTCAAGGATTTGAATGGCAGACATTTGATGCCCACCTACCTCTCTGGGGGTATATGGCTTAGGTCTTTGCATGATTCCCCACTTTGTTCCCATGTGTGCTGGGCAGTTCTCAATCATGCACTGATTGGGGAATTTAGATGGCAGTTTAAACTTTCTGATGATTATTCTTGCCCTTGTGGGTCTGCATAGCTGCAGACTCACAAGCATGTTTTGACCAAGTGTTCTGACTTTGGTGATCCCCAGCCCTTCCCCAAAGCATGGGAAGAGCTGGTTCACTTCTGCAAGGAGAACCCTAGAGCATCATCCCTCCTTTTCCATGAACCACCATCATTGTTTTTACCTAGTGGTTTTACAACAACTGATATAAGCTATATACTTCAAAATATGGGTGATAGTAACAGAGATGCAAAGAGTAAAGGTGGAAGAAGTGCTATCAGCATCATGAAGAAGTTGACCAAAACATGTTTTGGCTGAAGGGCATCCACTGTGGACCTTAAGGTGCTATTGACAAAGCTGTAGAAGACAACAGTAATGAGTCTGAATACAAATCCTCTAGCAATGAGGAAGAAACCCCCCCAACATCTGAGGATGCACTGAGTCACTTGCCCACTCTGCAGCTCATTCAGGTGCTGTACCCAGTCCCAATATTTGAGGAAGGACTGAGTCCCTTGCTTGCTCTGCTAAATGCTCTAGAAACAAATGTTCATTATCTCCAGAATACATCTGTTGTTCCCATACTCCTTCTCATGCTCCATCTGTATGTGGTACTCATACCCCTCCCCCTAATCAATGTGCCTTAAAACATGAGGCTAATACTTCTACTGGTTGCTCATTCACTGATGACTCTCTATTTGTGCAAATGCCAAAAGGCATACATGTTAGTGATGTACAAAAGGTTCATGAGAATATTCCAGTACCCTCTGACATCTCCTCTCAGCACCATGAATTATTGACAGACTTTGAAACTCACAACCCACTTAATCAACTTCAATGATTTCAACAGGTTGCAAATGAAAAGCCACAAGAGGCTCTTTTGCATGCCATAGCTAGGCAACTTTGCAAATCTGTTCAAACAACAGGCTATGCTCAATCTTTTGTGAAAAACAAATTATCTCTTATGCTAGGCCCAGTTGTTACTGGACCTAACAAACCTCCTATTCTGACTGCTTGGGATGAAGATTCGTCCCAAATAGCTAATATTGTTAGCAATCCCCCCCCCCCCCCC
>KQ962397.1:39184-53168 GCA_001563735.1 Leucoagaricus sp. SymC.cos | reverse complement strand
GAGTAAGGGAAGAGTACAATTGGTAAAGCATAAAGAATACAGTGCTCTACCTAGGGTACTTATACTAGGGGGACAAGGTAACACAGGGTATATAGGAATAGGGAGTACGGGGTAACACCAGGTAGTAGGAAATAAAACTATGGTCCATGGAACTATCCAGAGTGATCTACCCAGAGTCATAACATCACCTCCTCCTCAGGGTTCATGTCCTCATAAACAGGTAACTAATGTAAAGGTCCTTCTAAGATAGAACATAATGATGGAAGAGATACCCAACAGGAGTAATGGTAGTCCTTAGCAAAGAAAGAGGTACTTCTCATGGACAGTGCATGTACAGCAAGAAGAGGTGTTGATGGACTATTTCTATCCTTTGATGATAAATCATGAGAGGTCCTTCTTAGCTTGTGCAATCGCAAACTGGGTGTGATGTTCATTGCAACCAATAAAGAAGGGGATGTTGTTGGGACCTCCTTTGTGGATGGTAATGTGACTGGTTTTGAACCGAGCCTGGGTGTTGGCATAATGCTGTAAGAATTTGTAGACCATCTGGGACCAGTAGTCATTGTTGCTCTCTCCATGTTTCCACAAGGTATAGAATCAATTAGGTGTGATGAAGTAGGTGGGGGTGGATATCTTAAGTGAGTTAGCATCATGTCACTGAAGGAATTTGTGAAGGGCATGGGCATCCTCAATGGCTGCAGGTCCTATCATATCATCAGCAGGGGTATCATTGGAATCATAGTCGTCTATTTTGATATCTTGTTCTCAGACTATGTCTGTGGGTGGTTCAGTGGGATCTTCTGTTGTAGCAGGGGCTGGGGGAGTACGTTTGCCAGTGGGGAGTGGAATGGGGTATGGGTTGGTGTGTGCATAGGACTGGGTGACTTCGGTAATATGGTTGACAATAAACTGTTCTCCAATGTTGTTACACTCATGGAGACATTCAGTGAGTATACATTGGAGGGAGTATGCCTTAGGCACAAGACATGCGGTGTGGGCATAATGGAGAGTGGCAGAGATACATTCAATAAAATCTTGGGCATCTGACCCACAATGGCTTCCAGCACACAACTCAATAACATTCTCTTCCAGGTCTGCTAAGATTGTGGTGAGGCTGTGTGCAGACTCTACAAAAGACTGGAGTTGTTCCTCCAGTACTGCAAGGGCATTGATGGATTGGGTGAGATCATTGTAAAGGTATAGCGGGTCTTGGAGAACCTGGTTGCATGGTTCTACTTCCTCCATGTCAACACATTCTATGTTTGATGTTGCTATTTTCTGGGTTGGTTTAAAGGCTAGTGGTTTGACTTGGGCTGTGGTGTGTTTGGCTGCTTGGAGAGTAGTGGGTAAGGGAGCTTCAGACTTCTTGGAGGTTGATGAGGGAGCTGTTGCAGTTGGGTAAGATTTGATGAATGACATTACAATCAACAGAGTGGTTGTATTCAGCAGTGACAATGGACATGGTGATGACAATGATGAGAGCAGTAGAGGTGATTGTGAAGATAGCGATGTAGACTCATTTGGGAGTGACTAGTACTGGAGTGATAGCCAGGTTGTGTTGACTGGGTCTGTGGTTCTTGACATGGTTTTTATCTGATTTTTGAGTTTCACCCCCCTCTCTAATTAGGTTTGCTCCAAGAACCTATCAAGGTATTCCTGGATTGCCTCCTCCACATTTGACAGATGGGACTTGAGTAACCATTAATCTTCTTCATCACTGTAGCCTTTCCAGTGAACCAAATACTGGACCCCTCTACCCTGTTTTTGGTAACCTCAGATTTCCTCTATCTCCCATTCCTCCTTGGCATTGATCAGGTCTGGTGGTGGAGGTGGAGGTTGCTGTTGGATCAGAAACTTGGGTTTTCTTGCTGGTGATAGGAGAACCTCATTGAACACATCATGAATAACCCACTGAGGTAGTAGTTTGAGTCGATACACTCCACTCCCAATCATTTCTGAAACTGGGAAAGGTCTGTATCTCTGATAATCTAGCTTCTTGCTCAGGCAATTTGTCATGATGTTGGATACTTCCAACCATACACTGTCCCCCACCTGGTAGTTTTGGGTCTCCTTACATTTTCTATCATATGCAACTGCCATGCTCTTCTGGTTTTGTTCCATACTGCTTGCAGCCACCTTGCATGCTGTGCTAAGATCAGTGATGAATTTTTCCACTGCTGGTGCTGGCGAAGATGTCACAGTAATTCTCTTCTATGGATGTCTCCCATAGTTCAGGTAAAACAGGGAATGATGTGTTGTCGAGTGTTGCTTGTCATTGTAATGGAATTCTGCATTTCCAATCATTCTGTTTATAGTTGACATATTTCTGTAGAAAGTTCTCAACTTCTTGATTGATCCATTCTGTCTGTCCATCCATTTGGAGATGATATGCTGTTGACAGAGCCCTTGTGATCCCAAGGGCTTTACATAGACCTTTCATAAACTTCAAAGCAAACTGTGGTCCTCAATTGCTGATGATCTTCTTTGGTAATCCATGCAATTTCCAGATATGGTCCTGATATAGAATGGCTAGTTGTCCTGCTGTCAGGGATGTAGAGGTGGGTAAGATGTGTATTATCTTGCTGAAATGGTCCACTATAACTAGAATAGCATTGTGTCCATCAGAAGGGAGTAAGGGCCCAATAAGGTCGACTGAAATTTCCTCCCATGGGTGTGTTGGAATGAGTAGGGGGTGTAGCAGTGCTGCTTTTCATTCTTGATGAATTTGTGTCCTCTGGCAGATGTCACAACCTCCTACAAATTTCTTCACATCTCATCTCATGCCAGGCCACCAAAAATCTCTTGCCAAGACTTCTAGTGTTTGGTGTTGGCCTGGATGTCCTGCATCTGGGACATTGTGGAATTCCTGTATGATTTGTGCCCATAGGTCATCTCCTGGTGGCACATAGATTCTTTCTTGATACTGGACCAATCTGTCATTTTCTCTAAACTTTTTGGAGGGGTTGTCAAGTCCCTTTATTATCTCAGTTTCTCAGACTTTGCAGTTTCAGATTTGTTGTTCGATATCCATCCCAATAATAACCTTGAAACATGCTTCCCATAGTAGGATGATGGGAATGGTGGCATCATCCCTGATGTCTACCCTCTGTATTAAGTTCTTCAGGAAGGTGACTTCCTTGTCATCTTCCTGCCAATTGGGTTTGTCACAGCAAGAGAGAATGTCAGCTTCCATGTTAGTTCTGCCAGAGATATGTCTGATGATAAAGTCATAGTCTTGTTGTTTGAGGTACCATCACATTTGTCTACCATTGAGTTTCTGTGGTTCCCTAAAATACTCCAGGTTCCCATGGTCTGTCCAAACTTTGAACATTTCTTGAGTATCCAAGAGGTATTGCCACCATACTCGCAGTGATTCCATGATAGCAAGGAGTTCCTTGTCATAGATCTTGTAATTTCATTCCACTGGGCTCATGGTATGCAACATAAATGCTATTGGGTGCCATTTGTTGTCTTGTTCTTGGGATAGAATGGCACCTATGGCATATCCTGATGCATCAGTTTCTACTCAGAATTTGCCATCTGGTCGAGGGAGGGTCAATACAGATTCTTCAGTGATGCATTGTTTCAGCATGTCAAATGATTTTTGTTCATCAGGTCCCCATTTCCAGTCTGCTTTTCCTTTGAGGGCATTGAGTGGTCCTATGATGTTACTAAAGCCTTCTATGAACCTTCGATAGAAGTTGACAAAGCCTAGGAAGCTTTCCACTCCTTTGATGTTAGAGGGAGTGGTCCAATTCCTGATAGCCTTGATCTTCTGTTGTTCTATCTCAACTTTCCCATTTCCTACTTCAACCCCTAGAATTGGCACCTTTGATACTCCAAATTTGCACTTGGATTATTTGAAGTACAAGTTGTGTTTGGCTGCAATTTTCAGGAATTGTAGGGTCCATTCTTGAAGTTCCTTTTCTGATTGGGCAGGGATGACAAAATTGTCCATGTAATTCATTAAGGTGCCATCATGGATCATCTCCCTAAAGATGGTCATCATCATTTGTGATAAGGTGGTAGGGGAATTGCATAGGCTGAAGAACATGACTGTGGGTTTGAACAGTCCATGATTGGTTAAAAAGGCTACTTTCCATTTGTCTCCTTCTTTGATATGGACATTGTTGTAACCCCAAATGATATCAAATTTATTGAAAACCTTGGCATTCTTGAGTCAGTCTATCACTTCACTGATGAGGAGGATGGGCATTTTGTCCTTGACCGTATACTGATTAATTTTCCAATAGTCCTGTACCAGTTGTTTTGATCCATCCTTCTTTGGAATGAAGAAGCATGGGGCAGCATATTGCGATTTTGAAACTCATATCCTTCCTGATTTTAGATTTTCATCTACAAATGCATTGAGTTCTTCTTCTTCCTTCAGGGTCATGGGGTATATCTTTGCTCAAAGTTCCGGAGGTGCATTTTCCATTAGTTTGATCTCATGGTCCCATTGTGTGTGATCAGGGAGTCTGTCAAAGTTGGTTTTGTTGAACAGGTGGGTATATTCCTTCATGTAAGTTGGTAAGTCGGCAGCTGTGGTTGGGTCTGACTGTTTCTCTTCTTCCTCATCAAACTCTTGTATTTGAAGTTTTTGAATATGGGGTTCAATGCATATGTTGTGATGAGGGATGTTACAACTGGGGGGACACCTTGTAAATTTGACAATACCATTTTTCCAATCAATTTTGGGGTTATGGTGAGTTAGCCAATCATGTCCTAAAAACATGTCTGCAGAGTCCAATGTCATGACTACTGCTTCAATTTGTTCTTGGTGGCCATGGGTGTCGAGCATGATATTGGCATAGTGGGTGATGGGTTTGTGACCACTTGGGGTACCATCTGCATTAAAGACTTTAAAAGGAGCAGTGATTGGCTTTACTAGTATTGTTAGGGGTGCTTATTGCCAGTGGCCCGTTTGTATAGTCATCTTTCAGACCCAGGGTTGGCTATCCTCCAGACTTTCACTCTCTCCTAGAAGTCGACTTGGGTCCAGGTGGGAGCTACTCCTCTCGAGGAAGCAGTCCACAATACAATGGTGATTTGGAAGGCAGCTCTTGGAAGAGACGATGTTGTATGGACATTGTGAGCTCTGTTGTATGGAAACCCTTGCCAACAGAGGTTCCCCATAGGAAATGTCTGCCATACGCCGATCAAGGTCAAAGTAGTTAGCTAGACTTACCGTCCCTTGATACTGACGATGTTCCAACTCCAATGCGATCACGAACTTCCTTCATGTAGCCAGTTAAAGTGATAATAGGCTTTCTGATCACCGATAATTCTGATCAGAGAAGCAGATTGTTGCTCAGTGACTCTGACAATTGAGTGTGAGAACATATTATGGACAATAACTGAAAAGGGTAGAAGCTACCGAGCTTCTTCCTTTTCTCATGTATTTATATGCTACTTCAATAGCACTACAGGCATATCGGGTAGTCTTTGAAGATCTATGTCTATATGTAAATCCTCGGTTATGCGGAAGATCGTATCTACAAATCTCCTTGGTCACAGCGAACTGAACTGAGTATTTTTATCTTTTCTAATAATAATCTAACTACCAAGTCGAACTAGTTTGGTTTAGTGGTGTTAGATCTAAATCATAATTCTGAGAGATTAGTCCGAATATAGAAGACAAATATTTCTTTGATCGCTGATCAAAGAAGTGTCCTTTCGACATTTCTCCATATGATTGACAGGGCTGTCGTTCTTACCCTGATCAACATTCTTCTATTCCTAGTCTTCTTCGTCTTCCATCATCTCACTATCTTCATTGTTGGTATGAACGGTTGTGTCAGTGGTGGGGGAGGTAGTGGTAGTATACCATGACTGCGAGGATGAGGATGATGACGAATATGTTATAGGAATACTATCCCTTTCCACAGCGATCAAGAGTTGTCGCTGTCATTCTTCTAGGGCGTTCCTTATTAGCTCGTCTTGCTGATATGTCTGATTTAGAACTCCTGCAACGATGTGTTGAAGTAACATCGCTCCTTCCATAGTGAGGTAAGGATGAGTCCATTCTGCTTCAGGGCGAGTGGGGTGTATGGGCTTCCAGCTGTTGCTGAGAGCCATCAGTGGTGCCATAGGCAATGTGCACATGTATAGTCCATTGAGCTTGTAGTGCTCGTATGGCAGGTTATGGTAAGCATCTAGTAAGATGTCATTATAGGCTTGGTCAGCCTCAGTCTCCACTTCAATGAGTGTTGGGATAGGTAGAGGTGGGGCAAAGTATGGTGTAGCACTTCCATGAATAATCCAGTGGTATCGGTCGGGGTATTGCATCGATTGCTCGATAACTGCTTTGACCGTAACATTACTCCCTTTGTTTATCGCGTTTTCTATAACGTGTTTCAATCCAATCGTTCTCCCTTCTCCTTCCAAGTTTCGCTCCAAGATAGCAGGGGACAAGTATTGTTCCCGTGTGATGATAAGAGGGTGATTCGGTTGAGGGGGTCATACTGGAGGCAGAATGACATATTTGTCACTCCCTGTGTCAACTTCTCCAGTGGGGATGGGTCCAACTATAACAGAGTCATGACAGTATTGAAGCATGGTTTTGATGTGGAAGTGTTCAATAGGATCACCAGCTTCCCAGGTTAGAGTAGGCTGGATCGTCGTAGTATTCTCCATTGTCGATTGAATAATTGGATATTCCATCATCTCGAAGTATCTTGAGGAGAGCCTCTCTCTCTGAATCGTATTGAGACAAAGGTGTAGTCACTCTCCTGTTGATGCTGGGGCTTGGCCTAGTAGGGCCAAGGTAGCAGGGGTTCGCTCCTCGTTGACCTTGTCCTCTTGTGTTCTGTCCTCTTCCTCTTGGGTTCTGTCCTCTTTCTCTTGTATTCTGCCCTCTCGTCAGGGCCTGTCCTCTTCCTCTTCCTCTTCCTCTCCCTCTGGGTATCCCAAAAGCTCTTCCTGCATGGACACCTCTCCCTGGACGGGTGTAGGGCAGTGGAGGGGTGTGTCTCTCATTTGATACAGCAGTTCGAGTTGACTGAGTTTGCGAGGGGTTTTGAAATCGAGTCTGGCTGCAGGAGGCCACATTGGGTCATGTAACATGTAGTGGGCCAGCTCGGATATCTGATTCCAATGGGCTGAGGGTTGAAGTAGGATAGGGTCATGGTGTAATCTCCACGGGGTTATGAGACAGTATGTCTCTGGTTCTAGCATTGTTGTTACGCACTGGGCAATTACAGTCGTGATGTTGTTCCTGATGTCCTGGAATGGTTGGCTCAGAACTGATGGTATGGGGATCAACAGGGGGTCATCCCACTGAGCTGGTAGGAGGTCCTGAAGGACGTCCACTAACTCGACTTCTGTCATCATTGATATCCACATGGGCAGGTTGAATATCTGGTCCTTGTACAGGAGCTCGAGAGGTTGGATGTATGCTCTCAGTTGCTCATAGAGGTTGTTCAAGGAGCCCGTTATGCCGAGGGTATCGGGGAAAGTCAAAAGTTGCTCCATAGTTTGTTCCGCCTTAAAGGCCAAAGTAAGTACTGTACCATAGCTCTGCCAGAGAAATTTCTGGGTGAGTTTCCCAAATAGCTCTTTGAATCAGGTTGGAGAGTGAAATGCTAGCAAGCATGGAGAGATGGAGGGATGAAAAGTATGCATGTGCAAGCAACATTCTTGCATAATGTACACTAAGAGCAGTTTGCGCCCTGTATTGGTTGATATGTTCAAGTATTTCTGGATCATCTGGTAGGTCGGTGTCCAGGATGAGATAGTCATTCCAGTTAAGTCGTCGAAGGGTATACTGGAGAGAGGTATCAAGAACGAAGGCAGTTCCAGAGGGAGGTTTGACATGGCAGGGCTCTCCCCTGACATCGAATGTATAGTAGTGCTCCGAATCCTGTTGGTATCCGGGTACTGGGAGGGGTCTAAGGCGATCTGGGAGTGGGTGCGGGAAAGGGGTGGCATTTTGATTCATGTGGGATTGGGTCTCCTTGGGAGGTTTCGAGCGGCTTTATAGCTTTTGAGGATGTCGTCTGCTCGAAGGAGATGTTCCTCTGGTTCCCAAGTGTTTTCTGCATTTGGGTAGCCTATCCATTTCACTAAGAAGTGATATTTCCCTTTTTGTATGTGGTGGTTCAGTATCGCTTTGACCTTGTACTGTTCTTGCTCTTTGATGAGATCTGGAAGTGGTCGTTTGTTGTGTTGCCCATATAAGGCATTTTCTTTATGGGGTAGGAGTAGGTCAGCGTGGAACACATTATGAATTTTCCAAGTCGGTGGAAGTTTCAACTTGTAGTTGACAGGTGACAGTTGTCGAAGGATTAAGAAAGGTCCTTCTTTCCGTGGTCTTAGTTTTCATGACACTTCCTGGAGTGGAAGGTTCCGGGTGTCTAGCCAGACTTTGTCTCCTTCTCGATATGGAGGGTTTTGTCGGTGTGTCATTCGTTTCTCCATTATTTGCCTTGCTTTCTGATGGGCTTGTAATGCTCTTCTCCTAGCTTCCTGTAGGTCTTCGACTTTCTGGTTCGTCTGTGGGTTGTTCGTTGGTGGCATATCGTTTGGTAGCATCTTTAAGTCGTGACCATATAATAATTGGTTTGGCGAGTGCATTCTGCCTGCATGCAGTTGATTATTGTGGGCCATCTTGTAAATTGCTAGATATTTTGTCCAATCATGTGGATTGTTTGTGGTAAAGATTGCCAGATACGTTTCTATTTCCTGGTTGTACCGTTCAGTGGTTCCATCTGTTCTGGGGTGGAATGCTGTTGAAAACACTGGTTCTATATTTAACTTCTGATAGAACGCTTTCATCGATTTTGATGCGAATCTTGGATCTCAATTGCTGATGACCTTGTCGGGTAGTCCATATCTTCGATAGAGTGTGTCTATCAATAGTTGGGCTATCGTTTCAGAAGTGGCTGTTTTTGTAGTAGGGGTTAAAATTACTCCCTTTGTTAAGCCATGGTCTACTATGGCTAAAATAGCATCCTTCCCATCCAAAATAGGTAGATCCATTATAAGATCCATGGAGATTTGGGTGAATGGCCATGTCATGGTGGGTGCGGGGATAGGTTGAAGTGGTGCCTTTTGGAGATTTCTTGTTATTTTGTACATTTGGCACTTGTTGCATCCTTTGACATATTGCATTACGTAGTCATGCATCGCAGGCCAGTAGACGTGTTTTTGAAGTGTCCGCAGGGTTTCTTTAATCCTGGGGTGTCCACTAGTGATATGATCATGGGCTCGCTGTAGTAGGTGGCATCGTAGGGCTGTGTCGTTAGGTATGGCAATCTTCTTCTTGAAATATGGTATCCCATTCTCTTTGCTTTCTGGTTCCATGTCCAATAGGTCTCGGTATTTGTGGATGTCGTCGAGGTCTTGCGAGGAAATGAAGTTTATCATTTCTTCATCTAGCATCGTAATCTTCTGATTATCGTGGTCATCTGGTGTGTAATCAGGTCTTCTGGATAAGGCATCTGCTGCACCATTCTTCTTTCTGGGTATATGCTGGATAGATATTTGAGGTTTATATTCCTCAAGAGTTGCTCTCCATCATCTTTGCCTTGGATTAAGGTCCTCTGGCTTTCGCCATCTGGTCAGGTTCTCATGATCTGTCCAGACTATAAAAGGTTTTCGCACTCCTAATAAATGATGTCGCCATGTTTTTAGAGCGTGTATGATGGCGAGTAGTTCTCGTTCTGAACAATGATAATTTTGTTCAGCTGGCATAAATGCTTGAGAATGGAAAGTGATAGGTTGTCGTTTTCCTGTGAGGTTCTTCTGATATAGGACAGCTCCTGATGCATATGCGGAGGCATCCGTCTCGACTTCGTAGGGTTTGTCAGGGTCGGGTTTTATCAGAATTGGTCTTTCTTCAAACATTTTCTTTAGTTGTTCAAAACTCTGCTGGTGCTCAGTTGTCCAGTAGAAGTTCTGCTTTGTAGACATCAATTTGTTTAAGGGGGCAGTGTGTTTGGAGTAATTTCAAATGAATCTTCGATAGAAGTTGCAAAACCTGATGAACTTGCAAACATCTTTGGTTTTCATTGGTAGGCCATTGCTTGATTCCTTCAAGTTTTGCATGATCCATTTCAATTGCATTTGGCATTACTATTACTCCAAGGTATTCAACCTTTTGCTTGTTGAACTCGCATTTTGTGGGTTTCAAGTACAAGTCATTTTTCTGTAAGACTTTGAGTACTTGCGTAGTCAGGTGGTGAAGTTCTTCCTGGGTTTTCACATGGACAAGAATGTCGTCCATATAAACCAATACTCCTCCTTTTCACACTAATGGCTCTTCGAATATTTTGTCCATCATGGCTTGAAATGTGGCAGGTGAATTGCACATTCCAAAGAACATGACTGTTGGTTCGAATAGTCCTCTCGGCGTTCTGAATGCCGCTTTCCAACGATCTTCAGGTTTTATTTGGATATTGTTATATCCTGTGCACACATCAAATTTGGTGAAGTATTTTGATCCTTTGAGTTTGTCGAATAGGGTGGGGATCAAAGGAATAGGATATGCATTTTTGCGCATGTGTGAGTTCAGGTACCTGTAATCTTGGGACGGTCATAGTTTTCTGTCTTTCTTTGATACAAAGAAGAAAGGTGAAGCCATAGGGGATTTTGATTCTTGGATGTATCCTTTCTTGAGGTTTTCGTCAAGGAATTTATCGAGTTCATCCATTTCTTTTGGTGCAAGTTTGTAATTTGGGAACGCTTTAGGTTTAAAGCTGTCGAGTAGTTCGATCTCATGGTCCCATTTTTGTTTGGGTGGAAATCTCTGTGATTCCTTCTCTGAAAATACTTTCAGGTAAGAGCGATATTCCAGTGGTACAAGCTTGAGTGGATCACTTTCTCCTGCTTTCGAAAGTTCTTGGGCAAGTGAAGTAGCAGTGTTGGTCTTCACATTGATTTGTTCTTCTTCTTGCCCTAAGAAATATATGACTTCATCTTCAGATAGTTCATTGAGATATTCGTCCCATGTTGGAGGTGTTGAAAGGCAGAGCGTTTTGTTCTGCCAATCAATGTCTGGGTTTGTTTGCTCAAACCAGGGTATTCCTAGGAGTAGTCAGGGTTCTCCTAAGTTTGCGACATATGGTTCTATGACATGTTCTATGCTGTCAATAGTAACAGTCATACGAGTTTGCGCAGTGATTTTTCCAGAATTTTCTGTGCCATCTGTGTTTCGGACTTTGATTTCTTTCAGTAATCGTTTGGTGGGTAGTCTCCATTCATGGATTAGGATTGGGTCTATAAAGTTGTTTGAGGCTCCTGAGTTGATTAAGGCGTGAGTATGGATATCAGGATCGGAAGGTAGATGTATGGTTAAGGGTATATGAAGGATTCGTTTCTTCAGAACAAGACGAATTTTGTTTATTTCAATCTCGTCACCTTCTTGTCGTTCCTTCGAAAATTTGAGGGTTCATCATCTGAGTCTTTGCAATTATTGATGACGTGGCTTCCCAATTTTCACGGGGTTCGAAACTTTCATTTCTTATCCTTTTCCTTTCTCTTTCGATCATCTCTCTTTCGATCAACTCTTCATCTTCCTCGATTATAGTCAATCTTTCCTTTCCTTTCCTGGAGTGGACAATCTTGGGCCCAATGTCTTCCTTCTTTACACAAGAAGCATAGTCCTTGTTCACATAACCATTTGAGTTCGGGGGTGAACATCTTGTTGATCTCTTCTTCTGTGTCGTCTTCGGTTTCACTGGTGGAATCTGAATATTCTGTTTCTGATTCCATTGATTTGCTTGGAGTTTCGTCATCGTCGGTATATTCTCCATTAAGGTTATTAATTCTCTCGATGAGGTCAATGTCCATGGGGCCATATCCTTTGGGATTAGATGCTGCTGGAGCATGCATATAAGGCCTGTAAGTTGATGTCTTTTGTCTACGAGAGTGAGTTTTCCTTTTAGAGCAATGAGTCCTCCTTCGTGATTCTGAATAACTTCTTCTCGTCCCCACATATGATTGTATGTGGTCCATTCTGCTAACCTGTCTGGCGGCGGTATAGAAGTTGTCGATATTATCGGCGACGGGGTTGAGTTGGCGGACTTGTTTATTGTAATAGGGATCCAACCCTTGTAAGAAGAATACGATTTTGGTATGCTGATCTTGTATTCCTGAGGTAGTTGTGAGATTCTTAAACTGGTTGATGTAGTTCTCGATGGGTCTTCCGTTCTGTCATAGGTCCAGTAACTCTGTGACTCCTCATAAGTTGTTCCTGACATGTTTAAATGAGGTATCGAGGGAATCATAGAATTCTTTCTCAGTTCCCACTGCGAATACAGGGGGTGTGCCAGTGGTGTGAGAGTGTATGTATGACTCTTTCCACTTGGTTGCTGGTCCTTCCATGCTGAGTAACACATAGAGGATTCTTGACTCCGGTGTGAGATAGGTGTTTGGCTTCACTGTGTAGAGCAGTCGTAAGTCATCTCTCCACCTAGGGTAATCAGATAGTTCTCCAGTAAATGCTCATGGAGTAGGGACTTTGGGGTCTCTAGTCTGTGTCGGAGGTTGCGCCATTGTAAGAGTTCTTGGTTTGGGTGAAGAACTGGGTGATCTGGAGTTTCTGGGGGCTTGATATGAATCAAAACTGGGGTTCGGTTTGACTGGGTTGGGGATTTCTCTCGAGGTACTGGGGGTGTTGGTTTCTCATCATTTTCCTTTGTTGATGGTGTTGGTGGGAGTAGTTGGTTGAGTACGCTCGGGGGAATTATGCTCTGATTCAATGAGTCCTGCATTGATGAACACAATGACTTGTCTTGTAAGTGTAGATTTTCTAAAGAGTGTTTGTTCCTCATTGGTGAGGGATAAGAACCAATTGAGTTTAACGAGTGTGTCGACGGAATCGGGGATATCTTTTTCAGGTTTCTCTTTTTCAGTTCCTTTGCGAGTAAGCTTAATTTGTGAGGATCCAGATGGATAGAATCCTCCAGGTGGTGTAGATAGTGGTGTTGAAATTTTGTTGGTTTTAGTGTGTTGTTATTGGTCGTGTTGTCATCGTTACTGTCCTGTATGTCATTTGGCATGGTGGTAGTGATAGTGGTACCATTCTTTGTAAGGATGGTTGGGTGATAAGTAACTGTGTTATTAACGAGTGATTCTCAAGTCATTTGTTCTCCCTCTGGAAAACTCGGATCAGAGGGGTTGCTTCTCAATTGTTTTAGAACTGGAGAGGTTGTCTCGTATGGTTCCCTTCCTCTCAGTAGAAGGTCACGGCTCTTTGTTCTTCTGTCCAGTATCGAGCGCTTGAATGTTCTCCTTGCTTACTTACTTGTCCTTTGACAAGTGAGGAGTAACCTGGTCTCAATTATCGAACAGGGATTGAGGGGTCCTTCCCGAATGTTGAGTATTGGGGCATCTCAGGATTGTTGACTACAATTCTCCTAAAAGTCTTCTGTGATCTAGCTGAAGAAGCTCTCTCCCCTTCGGTCTGTTGAAGAGTGGGGTGTTGTTTCACGGATTTCTCCTTATGTGTAGGCATACCCTCTGCCTATCCTCCTTTACTGCAGGTTTCTCGGAGGTCATACTTGCCACAGAGCATTGTTAGCTTTTCGTATAATGGAATATTCCATACCAGCTTTCCCAAGGCTGGGTTCCAAGGGAGCTTCTACCCTAATGTTAGGGGTGCTTATCACCAGTGGCCCGTTTGCATAGTCATCTTTCAGACCCAGGGTTGGCTATCCTCCAGACTTTCACTCTCTCCTAGAAGTCGACTTGGGTCCAGGTGGGAGCTACTCCTCTCAAGGAAGCAGTCCACAATACAATGGTGATTTGGAAGGCAGCTCTTGGAAGAGATGATGTTGTACGGACATTGTGAGCTCCATTGTCTGGAAACCCTTGCCAACAGAGGTTCCCCATAGGAAACATCTGCCATACGCCGATCAAGGTTAAAGTAGTTAGCTAGACTTACTGTCCCTTGATACTGACAATGTTCCAACTCCAATGTGATCACGAACTTCCTTCACGTAGCCAGTTAAAGTGATAATAGGCTTTCTGATCACTGATAATT
>KQ962397.1:13243-30028 GCA_001563735.1 Leucoagaricus sp. SymC.cos | reverse complement strand
TAGAGTGCAGAAAGATATCTGCTAGGAAATTAAGAAACTTCAGAAGAATTCTATAACTCAACCAGTGTGACATAAGGAATGCTACAAAGCACCAGGGCTAAGTAGCTAGTAAAGAATTGATCATACTGGCACCCGTGGTGTGACTGCATAGGTGATTCAAGGTCCAGTTGACCAAACCAGGCAGAGTTATTAGGAAATTCAGGAGTAGATTAGTTTTTCTAGTTAGGCATTGTCTTAAGCCATCAGTTGCAACTTAGACCAGTACTTGAAGCATTTGCGAATAGTAGTATTATCAGTCAGAGTGTTTTCAGAGTTTGTATTGAAGTTCCGAGTTTATCACAAGTTTTATAGTCACTTATTCTCAAAAACCTTACACCTTTCTAAATCTGTTTACTGTCCCCCTCAAACTCATTTGAGGTTAGTACTAGCTATTCAGCTGGTACAATTGTTATTGTTGTAAACCTTCATAACCCTCATCATCATCTGGAGCCCACCGCAAGGGGGAAATTCAGATTTGTAGAGGTGTTTTATTTTTTGTTTGTAACCAAGAAATCTAGTCAAGATGTCATGGGGACCCCATACAACGAAATCTTTGACTTCTCAGCTGAAATTTAACGTTCCAGTTGACGGTTTCTCTACACCTAGAGAAACCACAACCAACAAACCAAAGAGAACTCCAAGCTTCCACAAAAGCAGGCCTAGTTGGACCTTATACACCACCAAAGCATACTAGAACCACAAAGAAACCTCTTGTGCAAGCTACCAGTACCAAGGAAACTCAGCTTCTGTCACCCAACCCAGCTAGCCAGTTACCAGGCAGTTGGACTGATACAGATGACAATGAAGAAACTGCCATTGTTGCCAAAAGCTTATTACCTGGTACCCCAAGGGAGAAAACTCCTAAACCAAAGAAATCAAACTCCAATAGCCTTTCAATAATGGTGAACTCTACTCCATCTATGCCGAGAATGCTGTCCAATGAGGCTCCCTTGTGGGATGGCAGGGGCAGGACCCTTAGGCAGTATATTTGGCAAGTAGAACATGTGTTGGAGATCTATAAAATTCCAGATCAAGAAACAAGAATCAATTGGTTGATTACCTATCTACTAAGCTCCGAACATTGTGAGGAATGGATGGCTTTTGCTACAGAAGTCATAAATGACTATGATAAATTTATTGCAAAGTTAAGGGAAGAACATCCCAAGACTGTTGTATATGAGCAGGGATCAGTCTGATGTCTCAGAGCCCTCTGTGATGAATACAAGGAGATTCAATTAGGAGAAGAAGAGAGGTTGCTTTCCTTCAAACATTGCTTCATAGCTGAGGCAACCAAATGTCTGAAAGCACCTGCTCTGGTCTCCAATTGAGAACTGGTTGAAATGTTCTCAAATATGCTGTCCTGAGACTTTAGGGAAGCATTGAATAATAAACTCAGCATCAAGGGGACCAATTGGAAAGTGAATGCTCCCACAGATATAAGGGACAAGGACCCTTACAAATATAATGATGTCATCAGGGAAGCTGTGCAGCTAGTCAGTGGAAAGACCCTGATTAGGTCCCAGAATTCAGGACAAGTCACAAGGAGAATGACTACATCTGATAAGTCCGAAAAGGGACAGGTCAAGACAGAACTGATCAAATTCCAGAACTGAATTGAAGGACGGGTTGATACACTCACTGGCAACATAGCCACCATAAAGGACACACTTCATATTCAGGAACAGAAAGTTCAAGGATGGTTTGAAAAATTGGTGCAGAGTATTAGCAGGAGTCCAGGCAATATGGAAAGCCTGAAAGTTACTAATGATGCTGCCCAAGCCAGAGTTCAAAACTGCATATATTGTGGAAATAGAGGGCACTTCCTCCATGAATGTCCCAAAAAGGAAGAGGATCTAGCTAAGGGTTGCATCATATGGGATGAGCACCACCACTATCTCCAATTCCCTGATGGAACAAATATCCCATCAGGCAATGATCCTATTATTTTAAGAGTAGAGAAGTATCACAAAACACATATTATAAATATGTATACAGAACCAGATGAGGAAATTCCCATCTTTGATGAAATAAAACCTCCAGTAAAGTATTCTATCTATGTATGCAAAATTTGGGACACCCGAGATGATACTATCAACACTCAGATGACTTATTTGAGAAGAAAGGACCAAGAACTCAAAGAAGCCAAACAGGCAATAGAAAACTATCAGCTCTTAATAAATTCACAAAACCGGACTACTAGTCAGGTAGCTACACTGCCACCTACTCAGGAGAAGTCTGGTTTGATGGAGTTGTATGAGGAACTAGCCTTACTAAGGGCACAAATGAAACAGATGATGTCACAAGGTAGCAAGTTGGCTACTCAACAGGGTTTCTGAACTGTTTGAGGAGTGGTCCCTAAAGGGACAGTCACCCCAGCCAAGCCAATGGTGCCAGAGGACAGTTCAGATAGTGACTCTGAGCCCGAAGAAAGTGAAAAAGAACCTCAGCCTCCTCTTAAGAAAAATAAGAAAAGCAAATTACCTTATAAAAAGGTACTCTCTATGAAACCAGTGGTAGAAGTACCAGCAGTGCCTTTTAGACAGGTACCACAAGATAAAGAAAATAGAAAAGAAAAGAGACCTCTGAATTATAGGCATGAGACTCCAATAGAACAAGAAGTGGATATTCACAAAGTCTTTAACAAGCTTCTGAAAAGTACTATGGGGGTCTCAGTCAAAGAGCTGATAGCTTTATCACCTAAGTTAAGAGATGCCTATAAAGAATGCATTACTAAGAAACAGGTAGCTACTCAGCTACATGACTTACAGGAGTCTGACAACAAGTCAGAGAAGGATGAACTGACTAAAATAGTCCAAGTAAACTTTAGTACACTAAAGAGCTGTGAGCTTGAGCAGAGAGAACTACAAGGAGTTGTGGATGGACCAGACAAAGCATAGGTCACCCAGGATTCTGTTACTCAGTATTTGGAGACTCTCCCAGAAGGAGAAAGAGATAATCGAATATTTGTGGCTAAGGAAGCAGAGTCCCTTCGAGTTATTACAGCTAATATAAATGGTTGTTGTAGTAAAGAAGCTTTACTCGATAATGGGTCACAAATTATATCAATGAGTAGAGAGGTAGCTATGTCAGCCCATATATCTTGGGACCCCGATGCTGCCATTCTAATGCAGAGTGTGAGTGGCCATATGGAGAAAACCTGCAGCCTAGCTAAGGATGTACCATTCCATCTAGGGGGAATTGTAGTTTATCTGCAAGTCCATATCCTACCAAACCCTCCATATCAGGTATTATTAGGATGACCCTTTGATGCATTGACACAGAGTCCAGTTCAGAATGCCATGGATGGTGGTCAGACTCTGATTTTGACTGATCCCAACACTGGTAAGTGAGGTGTGGTACTGACTTATCTGAAAGGCCAGGCACCAAGGATAATGAAAAAGGCTCAGGTTAATAGGGAAAATTTTTGAACAGCTGCAATGAATTGACAGACAATTAAGGAGAGGTGGTTTTAATAATTGATCAAATAGGAAACCAGAAGCCAGTCATATCAGAGGTGTTATCTGTAGCTTCCTCACACTTTACAAATGATGAAATTAGAATTATCTACCTACAAAAGAGCTTACAAGGGGATAACAGAATAGGTGACTACGATAAGAGAGTTTTTAGGAATTATCTTAGTCAACTAGCTACCCCACTTTCCCATCAATGTTTGGTAACAGCAGTTGAGGAGATTAAGTCTCACAATCTGTTACAACAGTTAACAGGAAAGAAATACAAGCCAGTAGCTCTTAAAGTTTGTCCTGTATTAGGAGAATTACCCAAGGAATTTAGGATTATTAGGAATATTACAGGAGATCCCCTGGCTGGAATGCCCAAATTACTGGTCCATCCAACAGATTATACCCCTAGAGGAAGATATACCTGGGGATGGATAGAAATAATGGACCAAGCACATAATTCAAACTTCCTCTGGCCAGAAGAGAGGAAATTAATGCATCATCTAATTAGTATGCAGAATGAGGCTTTCACTTAGGATGACTCTGAAAGAGGGAGATTCAAGGAAGAATTCTTCCCACCTATTGAAATCCCAATGGTACCTCATATCCCTTGGGTTGAGAGAAATTGGCCTGTACCTCCTGCAATCTATGATGAAGTATGTAGGATTATTAAGCAAAAAATCTCTGCTGGAGTATATAAACCCTCTAATTTGTCATATAGATCTAGATGGTTTACAGTTCTCAAGAAAGATGGAAAAAGTCTACAAATAGTACATAGTCTAGAACCTCTCAACAAAGTGACTATAGCGCACTCAGGCTTGCCACCAGCAACTGAGGAGCTAGCTATGCATTTTGCTGGAAGAGCCTGTAATGGCATTCTAGATTTGTATGTTGGGTATGATGAGTGCCTCCTGTCTGAAAAATCCAGGGACCTCACAATCTTCTAGATGCTTTTTGGAGCATTAAGATTAGTCACCCTACCAATGGGCTGGACAAATTCAGTACCAATCTTTCATGATGATGTAACTGAGATCTTAAAAGAAGAAACACCAGAGTACACAATGCCATATATAGATGACATACCTCTGAGAGGGCCACCAACTCGATATGAGTTACCAGATAGTAGCTATGAAACCTTGGAAGAAAACCCAGGGATCTGTTGTTTTATATTTGAGCATATAAGTAATGTGAATCATGTGTTGCAGCATATGAAATACACTGGGGGAATATTTTCTGGCCCTAAAATGATGATTTGTGCAGATAAGATTACTATTGTTGGTTTTGACTGTTCTTACAGAGGACAACTGCCAACAACAGATGCTATAGGAGTCATCCTGAGGTAGGGGCCTTGTAAGGACTTCACAGATGTTAGGGCATTCTTAGAAACCACAGTTTGGTGCAGAAATCATGTATCTGAATTTGCTAAACTAGCTAGCCTGCTATATGATATACTCAAGAAAGGTGTGGAATTTAAATGGGGTCCGGAGCAACAAGGAGCTCAGGACAAGATTAAAGAAATAGTTAAACATTGTTTCCCCATTAGAAGGCCACAGTTCCCAAGTCTTCAACCATTAATAGTTTCAGTAGATAGCTCATGGTGAGTGGTCAGTTACTATATTTGGCAAAGAGACTCTAATAATCCAAAGGTTATTAATTATGTGAAGTTCAACTCCATTCTTATGGATGAATGTCAACAGCATTATTCTCAACCAAAGCAAGAGCTATGTGGCTTGAAAATGTTGTTAGACGAAGAAAGGTATCTACTCTGGGGATGTAGGAACTTAGTAATTGAAACAGATGCTAAGTACTTATTTGGAATGCTCAATAATCCAGGAAAGTTGCCAAATGTGATGATAAATCATTGGGTTTCTGAGATTCAAAATTTCCAGTTCACCTTGGTGCACAAGGAAGAAAGAGCCTTTGGTTCAGATGGACTTTCCAGATGGAGGTACTACCCAGGAGATAGGACCACTAGGAATTTTGATGACAGAACTGATGACAAGGGGGAAGAATTTGAATTGGAAAAAGCTACCCCTGAGACTTCAGATTCATTACCCTTTGATGAGTTCTGGGATGATATTGATACCAGGACTGGTTTCATGAATGAGGCAGCACAAGGGATCAAAGATTTTACATGGGAACTTAGTTGGGCCAAAGAAGAGAGGACTGCTGAGGAGTTAGCTTGAAAGAAACTAGCTAGCAAGCTGGGGTGTTCAAAAGCCCTTAATTCATTTTTAAATGAAAGTCTAGGAGAAAGGATAATCCCAGATATAAATAAGTTCAATCCATCAGATCCAGCTTATGAATACAATGAAGAGATGAGATCACCTGTAGCAAAAAAGCAGGACAAGTGACTACCAAAAATAAAGGACTGGTTGTCTTGTTGGGGAAACTACACAGCTACTGAGCTACAGGACCCAGAAATGTTGAAACTCACTAGGGCCATGTCTCACTTCTACTTAGATGAAGAAGGCCAGCTGTATCAGAGAAACAGAAACATGCCCCAAATAGTGGTTGACAAAGCTCACTGTATGTATATGATGACTGGAGCTCATGATTTCTTAAGCATATATGTGATGACTAAGCTAGTTATCCAATGATTTTGGTGGCCAGATATCAAAAAGGATATTGCTTGGTTTGTCAGAAGTTGCCATATATGTCAAGTCCAGCAAAAAGTAGTGCTTGAGCTACCACCAGTAATTACCCATATGCTGTCAATATTCCAAGTTCTTCATGCAGATACTATGCATATAGCACCAGCTTCCAATGGTTGTAGCTACTTAGTGCACAGCCAATGTGCATTATCATCTTGAATGGAATCACATGCCCTTAGAAAAGAAAATGCAAGATCAATAGGACAGTTGTTATTTAAGGACATCATAGTAGATGGGGTGGTCTAGTCAAAATAGTAACTGACAGTGGTGTGCCATTCAAGAAAGCTGTAAAGTGGCTTGAGGAAAAATATGGTATTAAGAGAGTAACAATCTCTCTATATAATTCTAAGGCCAATGGAGTTATCAAATGGCCTCACTGGGACATTCACCAGATGTTGTATAAGGCAACAAATGGTGATGTAAAGAAATGGTATTGGTTCCTACATCATGTTATGTGGGCCAATCATATCACAATCAGAAAGGGTATGGGGTGTTCCCCTTACTTTATGGTAACCAGCACACACTCTACCTTACCTCTGGATATTCAGGAGGTGACTTGGTTAGTAAGCTACCCAGGAAAGATAATGTCTACTGAGGATCTCATAGGCTTAAGGGCCATTGCTTTGGCCAAACATATTGAACATGTTGAAGCAATGTGCTCAAGAGTGAATAAAGAAAAATTAGCACAAGCTGCTAAAATAGAACAAGAAAACACATTGAAGATTAAGGACTGGAACTTTAAGCCAGGAAATTTGGTCTTAGTTAAGAACACAGCTATAGAAGCATCAGCTGATTGAAAAATGAAGCAAAGATATTTAGGTCCTATGATTGTCATTGCTAGAGGCAAAGGGGGAGCCTATATCTTAGCCAAAGTGGACAGGTCAGTCTGGCAAAATAAGGTTGCCACTTTTAGAGTCGTGCCCTACCTAGCTAGGAAATCAATTCCACTATCTAGTTCAGTCACTGATGAGTGGTCAGATAATGAAGACGACTTATCAGGGCCTAAAGAAATTTCACAGAGCATGGATGAATCTATTTCTCACCAGTAAAAAACCCTGGTAGGGAAAACCAGGTACAACTTGACAAAGTACTACTCTATGAGACTACATAGTTAGGACGACACCTAGTTGGGCTTCAAGGGGGAAGGATGAAGCAAGCATACTAAGTCCTGTTGTTCAGCAAATAACATACAATAACAATGGCCCAGAGCTTCCATTTTAAACACATACTCCAAGAGAGCGCAGTCAACAACTAGCAAGTGGGCCTGCTGTGCTGAGAAATCACAGGCACCAGCATGGTGAATGAAAGAGTTAAAGCTAGTGCTGCAATAAGCTCGAATATCAGCAAAATAGTGATCTGAGCATAAGTTAGCAAGGTGGTAACCTAGCTGATGACTGTAAATCACGAACCTGGAAGGGGAGGAAACAAGAAGCCCTCAAGGCCATCAGCACCACCAGAAGTGGATAGAGTCTGCATAGTACAGAGATATTCTCTGCTCTGAGTTTCCATGCCAGTAACATGATGATATGCCAGATGTACTGTCTCAGGACGAGCAGTTGAAGGGGTTGTGTCCTAGGAAAACGAATTTGTAAGAAATTCATGAAATAAATGAGAAGTGGAATACAAATACTTACCCAAGCTTGAACCTTCCTTGAGAATGGCAAGACAACAATGGGCTTCTCTGAAGCAACGATGTTTAAGTCAGTATTAGGTGTAGCCATAGAAGTATTCAAGGCATCTGCAACAACTGCAGGACTGCCTTCATCATTGACATGCATCTAAGGTGTCACCAGGCACACACTGCTGACTCGAGGCAGTGCCCATTCTGGCATCACTAGTTCAATAAGGACTGGATTTGCCACAAATATCAGGAGGTACATCATCATTGAGACATTTGTCTTTCTACTTTCACTCAATGCTCATCATCTCATATCTAGGGGTCCTATTAGGTCATTGGGAGGTGTGGTGAAGGACATTAGGATTTTTTCACAGAATGTCAATAAGAACTATGTGCATGTAGACTATGTACTTGAGGCTCTCAAGGACACTTTTGATATCATGTTTATCCAGGAACTGCTTTGGAGAACTATTAGACAGATGGTGTTGATGACCTTGGAGGAGGGCAATGATGTTGTTGGTGTGCCTAAGCATCCTGAGTGGCTCTATATGGTAAGACAGCCTACCAATGGGCAGAATTCTCACATTATGGCTTATGTCCATCAGCATTTAGCTTTGTTGCATCCCTCCATGCAGCAGGATGTTATAGATCATCATGACATATTTGTCCTGTTGCTGTTTACTCAGCATGGGGCAGTGAATCTTCTTAACATCTATTCAGATGATGCTCATATGGTGATCAACCTCCTGGCTCAGGAGATTGATATGCTGCCTGTATTTATTTACATGGGCAGTGACTTTAATTGTCACTCCAAGGTGTGGGACCCTTTCTGCACATTGCACCCACTTGTCACCCAATGCCTCATGGAGTTGGCTTCAGACATCAGGCTTGAATGGGCCTGCCCTTCTAATCCTGGGTTAACTCATATTCCACATAACCCAGATCTTGCCAGCCCTGTGATCGATCTTGTCTTCACAGTGCCATCTGCATCTGCATCTGATCTCCCCAGATTGGATCTTGATCATTGTGGGCCTTCAGATCATGTTTTGATCTCCACTCTGCTTCCAATCTCTGAGTCTGAAATTTAGGTTTCTTGCATGGTGATCCAAAGAGAGTCCCCAGAGGAATCTGGATTCTTGATTGATCTCACCTTGGGTCTTAGGTCCCTGGATGTTGGGGACCTTTCCTCTTCTGATCAGATTGAGGCTGCTGCTAGTGTGGTGGCTGAGGTCTTTTTCTCTGCATGGAATGCCCATACTAAGGAGATTATTGTTATGGAGTGGTCTAGGTTATGGTGAGATGATGACTGCTCTCATGCTATTGCCAGATATTGGGTGTCATATGACCCTGCTGACTGGAAGTTGTTTCACAAGACTACATGTCAGGCTAAATGGTGCTTCTTTGATGCTCACATCCAGGAGGTTACTACTGAGAACCAGAGGCAATGGGATCTCATGGCCTGGGTGAAGCCCCACCAGCTCCTGCTGTATGAAGCTATTTTGCACTGGGGGGAGTTGTGCCACAATATGGACACCCTATGGGAGGTGCTTGATCAGATGTACAATGCTACCTCAGGGTGGCAGTGTGACATCACAGTCTTGGAGGAGCTGGCTCTGCTGCCTGAGTAGGATTGGGTCCTCTTTTCTGTTCTAGAAGTGAAGGAGGCACTTAATATGTGTTCTTCATGCTCTTCTCCCAGTCCAGACCATGTTACATGGGTCTATTTGAAGGAGGTTCTTACAGATGATGCTGTCCTTGGGAAGTTCCTTGTTCTGGCCAATGCTTGCCTTGAGGTCAGGTGTTGGCCCTCTTATTTTAAGGAGTCAGTTTTGGTCATTATTCCTAAGCCTGGTAAACCCTCCTACTCAACTCCCAAGTCTTTTAGGCCAATTGTTCTGCTTAATACACTTGGAAAGCTTGTTGAGAAGATGCTTTCTGCATGTCTTCAGTTTGACAGCATCAAATTTGGCATGTTTCATTCTAATCAGCTAGGTGGAATTTGACAGTAGTTGACTGAGGATGCTGGTTTGTTCCTTACCCACCTAGTTAAGGCCAAGTGGGCAAGGGGTCTCAAGACAAGCATTGTGGCTTTTGACATCACTCAGTTCTTCCTGTCTTTGAACCATGATATACTCATGGCTGTTCTTTCTCAGCAGGGGTTTCCAGCAAATCTACATTGGTTCTTTGCCTCTTATCTTGTGGGGAGGAAGACCAAGTACATTTGGAATTCCTTCTCATCTGATTTGTACAATGCAGACATGAGAGTTGGGCAGGGGTTGGCCCTTTCTCCTGTCCTCTTGGCTATCTACCTTCCACCAGTGCTCAAGATTTTTGACTTGCAGGCATCACACTTGGAGTGTGATGTTCTCTCTTATGTTGATGATGGTACCCTCATTGCTCAAGCTAGGAAACTAGCTGACAACCTTGTGCACCTCTGGGGGGCATATGGGTTTATGTTTGATTTATTTGTGGCATTTGGACTTGTGCTGGAGCATAACAAGTCCGAGCTCTTTCACTTTTCACATCAGAAGGGGGATGACAATCCACTTATTGACCTGGGGTATGCCTCTTTTACCATTGACTGCATTAATCCTGATTAATCCCAATGACAATAGCTTGAGTAGTGGCTAGATTAATCCTGGATGAATCCCATGATCAATCCCAGTCAAGCCAGGATATATCCTAATCTCAGGATTAATCCTTGTGATTATTGGGGATTACAGGGATTTTATGGGGATTAATCCTGGATAGATCCTGAGAATATCCTTATATACTGAGATTAATCCCTGTAATGATGGGGATTATGTGGATATTACGGGGATTAATCCTGGATAGATCCTGAGAATATCCTTATATACTGAGATTAATCCCTGTAATGATGGGGATTATGTGGATATTACAGGGATTAATCCTGGATTAATCTGAGATCAATTCTGAATATTGGCAGTGTCACTACTTATCTGAATAATCCTGACCTATTGATACCAAAAAATGTTCAAAATTACTCTAGGGGCATGAGATATACCTCACATAGTTAAGTAGACCATGTATTTGCAATTCCTATCTGCATTGGTCTTTCAGTGCAAATCTGGTGGACTCTCCCAATGGAGAACTCATAGATCTTCCATCAACTGGTTGGTACTAGACATGGCTGGTAGCCACTGTTTGGCTACATTCCACTTGCCAAGTGCTTGTGAGGTGAGAGATGAATACATCACAGCATGGCAGAATGCATAAGCATGATAGCCTGGCCAATATTGGTTTTGGTTTGCTAGCTCATTCTATGCAGTTGATATTTTGGTAAAAGAGGCAACTACTCTTCAAAACTCTTCATTGAGGATTTCTAGCTTCTTGTGAAGTCTTTCTAGATGTGCTGTGTTGCAAAACCACCTTGCACACTTGACTAGCCCATAGTTTTGGTAAGCAGGTATTACAGCTCAGAAGAAAACTTATGCTCCATCATCCAGTCTACTGTTGACATGTGTTCAGGTTTTCCTATGTACCAATACCAAGGGTTATGCTGTGATGAATCACTGATCCTACTGGTAGTTGAAGGTGTCTTGACCCAGAGATCCTCAGCCATCAAAGGAAGGAGGTCTTCAGTACCTCCCAACTTCTCAAGGAGATAATAAACCTCTTGGTACTATTTCAGAAGAATATCTCTCCAGAATTCTATTTCCTTCAGATCAGATTGAAAGCATGTGCCCTTCTTACCACCTAAAGAAAAAAAATCCTTGGAAGCCTGAATATGGTCTCTTCTGTGGATTTCCTCTCTAAGTACCTGGAGAATATTGAATGCTCAGCCTCAGTGAAGCTTAGTTTCAATATGTGCAGTATTCCAAAGGTGGTAAGTGGTGCGATCTGCAATTGAAAATGATGAAGGTAATTGGAGATCTGTGTCAAGGAACTTGTCATTGTTGAGTGGGGAAAATGGACAGAGGAGAGGAAAAAGATCAAATTGTTCATTCTGCCATTCATACAAGAGTTGAAAAGCAGAGTTGAGCCTCTTGGCAGTATCAGCATTGGCACCTTCTTGTTGTGGATCAGCTTCTTCCTGTTGTAAATTGGCACTGCGATGGGTTTGAGCCTTGCTGGAAACAGCTTTGCCAAGTACTAGGTGCAAAGAGAAACTCACAGAATTTCTTCAATTTCTAATCCCCATCAGATGAATTCCACAAGGCTAAGGTTTTGATCATCCTCTTTGTCTATGATCTCTGCACTTGCCTTGAGCTGCAATGGAGCTATCATTGCACTGACAGTTGGAAATAAATTAATGAAACAATTAACACATCTATGTCTTTGGCATGGAACTTTGCTGGGTTTGATTTTACAGCTACAGTATCCTGCTCCCATTTGACACATAACTCATTGGGAAGAGCCCATGTGAAAACATTGAAGTCATGCTCAAGCTTCTGAAGATCATTGTGGAAATGTTTGGCTTGACTACATGAAGCAGAACCTAAGATCTAAACAACAGTGTCAGCGACATAGCCATGGAGGGCATGAGACTGGCAAACCTCACTGATTCTAATCAGTTTACACCAGTTCCAATATCTGTTGAAGTTGTCAAGCATCTCATGGCAATGGCTGTTATTAAGCTCCTTCATAGAGTTAGCAGCATGGTTTTGTTCTGACTATGCACTCTCAATGCCTTCTCTGTATATCATTCCAGAATACTTCTTGTAATGAAATGAGTGATTGACTTGACACTCAAGATCATGATTCTCTATGTGTACTTTGGGTACCACTCCATAAACACCAGCTATGATATCAGCAAAACTGGGGAAGTTTTGCTCAAAGCAAGATTTGAAATTGATGCTATACTGGTACCAGATATCATAACTCAGCATTATCCACCGCCGTGAAGATGATTCATTTCCAAGGGCATTAGCAAGGGCATAGTCTGTTCTGGCATAGCTTAAAACCAGCAGTTAGATTGAAATAAATTCCAGGCCTCTCAACACTCACGCCTCTCCCTTTTCAAGATCAACCATTCCTTGGCTTAAATACATCCCATGGTGGGCACATTGAGTGGTGACCACACCCAAAACAACTGTGTCTTTGAATTTGGCACAATCTTGGTGACGAACAGCTTTCAGCTTGGCACAAGTTGGTCCCTGATAATAGCTATGAGGGGAGAAAATTAATTAGGAGAGATTGAGATTGAGGCTATACCTCTTGTGATGGGGTGATTTTCTTGATGTAGGACTTAAATGCAGTATCTTTGATGAAGTAACCATTCCCATTAATCAAGGACCTATCACTGGGGTCATCTTTCTTTTGCTTTTGTTGGAGTTGAAAATTTCCATCCAGTGATATAAAAAGTGTGTATAGGTGTCTGTCATCCAGTTAGTACCTAAGAAAACTGCTGATAATGGAATGACTAGTTGGAGCTCATGTCTTAGTCCCTAGACAGCCCCACACTACACTCATCTCTACGTTGAAGCCAATTGCCAGACAAGCTGGACATTGAACAGCAATGGAACTCTGTCAGTGATGAGGCATAATGGTATCAATGTCATGATCCTGACCAGACCATCTCCAAAGAGCTAGGTGCCGCCAGAATCGCATTACAAGCAGCATTGCTGGATAACAATCCTAAACAGAGCTTCAGGTTTGTGAAAATTATGAGCTGAAACAAATACACACTGTTACTTTATCTGGAAATACAGCATCCATATGTCACTTCAGAGCTTCGTAATAATTGTAAGCCAAGCTTTTTGATGTGAGAGAATGTTGGTGAAAATCCCTGAGTACATGGAATGTAAAAGTGGTCCTCAGGTTGTTGACAGTAGAGGGAAATAACCTGTGTTGAACCAGTTGATCCAGCCAATCTCCATACAGGGGGCAGTTACAGAAAGAAAGTTTGCATTGGTGAATGCCATTTGTGTGGACTACAACAAAGTCAAGGGGGTCACCCTCAGCATTGGGACACAGTCAGCCATCATGCCCAAGATAGTTAATCAATCCTAGCTCCCCCAGTGAAGCTTTTGCAAAATGAGTACCAGTCCATTTCTGGATGTAATGGAAAGGGTGCTGAGCATGAGAACTGACAATGCAGAAAGAGCAGAGACATTGGGGATTGAAGCAGTCCAGACACTGGTAGCATATAGCAACCTGATCATTGATGTTGTGGAGAGGGATAGAAGTAAATTGAGCAGTGCAGTTGGGGCATGCACTGACAATTCCTGGATAGTATTCCAATCCATGTATTTCTGCCTGGACTCTCCCGAGAATATCTCAAGTGAACGACTTCATCCTAGCAGACATAGTCTACTTGCAGAGCTGCTTGTTGAGTATATGTAGTAAAGCCAGACAGGTATGCATACCTGCTTGCCTACTGCATCTTTCAAAAATGGTTCTACTTTATCTCCCCACATTTCTATTTCCCCAATATCCTCTCCTAGCTCGCATTGTGCCTGGCTAGTGAAGGGGGTCTTGCTTGGTCCACTAGTTGTGAAATCTGACACCAAACTATACCTATACTTGACCTTTTTCTGGGGAAAAATTCTATCAAGGTCAAAAATACCTTTCTGACAACCCCCATTTCCCATTTCAACACTGAAAAGACTGGGTGCAGAAGACAAGTACTTGAAGGTGGGGTCAAAAGGTGGCAAATGCTTGGGAGTAACTAGACCAAACCTGATCCAATATTTCATTATAATAATAGTCTGTTGATTTGGGAACCCTCTCAAGTACAATAGATCCAGGAAAGTGGATCCTGGGGACCATTAATGAATGAAGAGTAAGAAAATGAGCTGACGACTTCCTTTTCCAGTAACCACCATCATCAAAGCCATGTGTACTCATATACAACTCATAAATTGCTGAATTTTCAGAGAACATGAGCTCTAACAGTAGGGCTGAAGGTGGAAAGTTAGCTGCTAGCCTTTAACAAGCAGACCAAGCTCTTGTAATGGGGAGAAGGCACTCCCCACCACATGTCTCAGCTTTGGTCATTTCTGAAGCTAAGACTCAACCACCAGCTCTGGATGTTTCTAGAGCTGACAACCCCAATGATTTGTCTGATGAATATGAGTCTTCTGATGACAATACCACCCCTCAAAGTCAAGGTCATGCCCATGCTCATGCCTTCTCCATTGCTCAATGGGGAGAAAAATATAGACATGACAACAAAGACAGACACAATTGCTCTTGCTCTCCTTCTATCCAGGCTCCTCCCACTAATCAACTGGCAGCTAGACATCCATCCATGCCACCTCTGCCATCAATTTATGGTGCATTCAACACTGATTCTATTGCCATGCCTAAAGAACTAGCTGTATGCAAAATAAATGAAAATATCCCTGTGCCTAGCACAGGTTCTTCATTACACAGAGCCCATTCTCTGGACTATGATGCTTATCATCCTCAAGAGCAATATAGCAAATTTGATGAAGCTGTTGATCAGCTTCCTCGAGAGCAGGTCATCTGTGCTGTCACTCGTGCTATGCATCACACTGAAGGCAAAGACAAACATGAACAGGCATTCAATTTTATATGTGACACTTCAGACCTACAACTGGGACTAGCTGTCTCTCAAAAAGTTGGGTTCCTGATGCTCAATGGGGTTCTGAATCCCTTGACACTGACATACCCTCACCTCAACCTCAACATTCACACATTGCCCTCAACCCTGATATTGTTGTGCTTGCTGGTGGTTACACCTTTCAAGTAGAAATGAATACAGTCAATGCATCACAGCATGCACTGCCATGATCAAGAGTTGATGAAGCTTTTGATGCTCTCAAAGCTGCTGAAGGCAGCAAAATGCCAAAAACTGGCTTCACTTCTCTTGAGGAGAAACAAATATACTTCAACAATACTGTTGGAGATGCATGCCTTGCTATTTCCAATCTTGTTGACTGGATGAGAGACTTTTTGTTTGACCAAGTGTTAGGGATTAATTCTGAGGTGCTGGGTGAACAACTTGGTTATCTGGTTTTGAAACTCAATTCTTCTGGATGGGGTAAAGCCAAAGTTGGAGAATTGGCTTTTGAACAAAAGGAAGGTTTCAACCTCCTTGATCTCATTGCTGAAATGTTCATCCTGCATAATATGAATGTTTTGCTTACTGACAATTCTATCAGGCAAGAACAAAAGAAAAACAAAGGGAAACAATACCAAACACTTCCCCAACCCACTCCTGATGTTGCCATGGCTAGACCATCAGATGATGTCATTCATGTTACTACTGAGGGCATTTTAAATGATAAGCACCCTAAACCCAAAGAGTCTAGGCCCCTTCCCAAAATTTCTGTTCTAGTTATGGCATATCACCCACCCTCTATGGTATGCCCTCCTACTTCTGCTTCTACCCCCCCCCAAAAAGTCATTTGCCACTGTGGTGAGGTCTAATGCACCTTTGCTGCCTTCTAATCCTCAACAGCAGTCTCAACAACAGTCTAATAAAATGTCTCAAGGACAAAAAAGTCACAATGTTCCTAAAATTAGGATGACCACAAGGGGACCCATGAGACACCAAGTCTTGATTCCCTTTGATGACAACATGACAGCTGAAAATAGCTATGACCATAACAAGATCAATGAGTATGCTAATCACAGACTCATTCAAGAAAGATCTAAACTTTGTGTTGAAGTGGTTTCTGTCAATGTGAGTGGTCCTAGTCAGGGGCTCATATTAGCTACCAATTTCATTGCATCTCCTAAGGAGATCAAAGTTATCTGAACCTGGGTTTCTAAAGCTGTCAATAAACCAGTGGCTGAACCAAGAGCTCCTATGTCCAAATCATTCCTAAAAATTGTTGGAGTTTCCTATTTCGTTCCTCCTAGTGATGATAATGATGACAGTTGGCTTTTTTTTTTTTTAAACTCAAAAATTTATAACACAGTGCACAATTGTTACGTGCTGGGCAACGATGGACGGGATGGGTGACTATCGGAGTGAGGGAAGTGGACCTTCGGCTTCAACTTATGTGTTGCGCTGTTCTGCTGCTGCAGGTCCGGATTTTGGAGATAGGAGGAAGCAGAGATGGAGGATAGTCGGAGACTGGAG
>KQ962396.1:123698-136214 GCA_001563735.1 Leucoagaricus sp. SymC.cos | reverse complement strand
CAGTTTGTGATTTAATTAATATACCTTTATCCCTACACAACCAATTACATTTCTGCCTCTTCAGCATCTCCACCTATTCTGCATCCTGGCTAAATGATTGTGTTGTGCTGGTAAGTGCTTTTTTGATTTGACTTTCATCCTCTTTCCTGCTGTCTGCCTCTCAGACTTTTTCTTTTGTACAAAATTGTCTTGTTTCCTCTGATAGTAGCACCATTTCTGTTATGTCTCTAGTGCTTTCAGTCTCAATGTCTTGTAGTTACAAACATCCCCCTTTTTCCTTTCCTTTTCTTTTATTTCTAGCTCTGTAGTCATACATAGTTAGATGTGGACTGCTGCACTGGTATATAAATTTATGAATTAAAAAAAAAAAAAAAAAAAAAAAAAGCCAGTTATGTCCAAGAACCACAGAGCATGAAGAGTCCAGCCTAGTGACATAGAAGGCCAGGATCATAGATTCACCAGGAGGAAAGGGGACAGGGATTTTTGCTAGTTCTGTGATATAAGTATTAGAGGAGCTATCAAACAGTTTCAACTCAATCAGAGAAGGGATCAGAGATGTAGGTAAAGAATGTGTGTGAATGAACTCAGAATGCACAAAGCAATGAGTGGAACCACTATCTACAAGTGGGCGAAATAGGAGAGAATCAGAAAGAACAGAAGGAGAAGTTAAAGAAACAGAAAGAGAATTAGGATCAGAAAGAGTGGACACATTGAGTTTAATGCAATCCTCAGTCTGTGCAGAGTCCTGAGGATTGCCCTCTATTTTTCCAAACCCTTAGAAGGGGCAGAACTTAGCACAGAGGCTTCAGCCTTGCATGCACGAGCTTTCTTGTTAGTGATTTCTCTCTTCTTACAATCCTCAACATGGTGGGCTGCACCACAATAAGTGCAGAGGTTCTGCTCAATGTGATGCTGTTGTTCTGCATCAGTTAGCTTACCATTCTTACCCAGGACATTGGAAAGGTCCTTCTTTGGCACAGGAGGTCAGTTAGAGGAAGAGGTTGAGGGGGCAGGAGTAGGAGATTTGAAGGGTGTCTGTTGATGAGGAGATGGTTGGAAATTGTTGTTGTTCTTGTTTGGAGATATTGAGGAAGAAGATTGTTGGTTAGAGTTGGAAGAGAGATTGGATTGAGGATGATTTGCAGATGAGGTGAGGAATATTGGGAAGAAGTATTCTTGCAGCTTTGAGTAGACATTGGAGGTTGGTCAGAGACATGAGTATGAGCACATTCACATTCATGCTCCCAGTGGCAGTCATCATAGACCATAGCTACTTGCATCATCTCCTGCAAAGTATGGGGCTTACTCTGCTCCTGCATACTTATCTGATCCTGTAAATGGTTAGGTAGACCTTTATAATAATGATGGGCATAGACTGAGTCACCCCAGTCAAGTTGACCAGAATATCTCAAGAAGTCAACATAGTAGGTCATGATCTTGTCTCCATGTTTCATTTGGAGATTCTCAAGGTTCTCTGCTGCTTCTCCAACCTTGTTAGCCAGGACAAAACACGAGCAAAGCTCCTCAGAGAAGAGGGACCAGCTATCAGGCCAAGTATGGTAGATTCCTTGGTCCTCTTGTCAGAGAGCAACCTGGAACCATGAAGACACAACTCTTGAAAGATAGGTGAGGGCAAAGTTGACCTTATCATAGCCAGTAGGAAATGAGTGGGAATTTGCATGGAAGCAAAGGCCATACTGAAACAAGAAGTCTTCCATCCCATGGGGACCTTCACTGGAGAATGACTTGGGAACTCAAGCCTTGTTGGTGGAGGAAGGAGTAGAAGAGGGAGTAAAGAATTTTGCAAGGGCCTCAATTGCTGCAGCAAGATGATTAGTCTCTTGGCAAGAGAGATGATCAGAATGTGAAGGAGTGGGGTCATTGACATCATCCCAATTATCAGGATCATCATCATCAGGGTCAGGATCAGGGTCAACACCTCCAGGAGGGTTACCTGGGTGTCTGTTGTCAGTGTCTTCATCAGAGTTGGTAGGAATGCTGGGACTATCAGGAGCATGAGGGGTAGGATGATGACAGGAAGATTCAGGTAAGCTACCAGGAGGATTAGGAGTTTGTCAAAGGATAGAGGAAGTGTTACAATGAGGAGTGAGAGTTGAGAAACCAGCTTGGCAAGCACATTTAGCAACATGAAATAAAGAGGAATATACACAAGCATGAGTGTTGATCATGATGGATAGAAAAGCAACAGCAAAACAGTTAGTCTGATAATACTGTTATGTGCTAGATTAGTAATGGAGAGATGGGCATCAGAGTGAGGGAAGTGAACCTTTGGCTTCAACTTATGTGTTGCACTGTTCTGCTGCTGCAGGTCTGAATTTTGGAGATAGAAGAAAACAGGAATAGAGGATAGTCAGAGACTGGAGGAGATAACTTTGAATGGCAAGGTTAACTCAATTATCAGACTGAAGAGTACAAGCATGTAATCTACTGTTAATATACTTGGAGATAGTAATAAAAGAAGAAGACATTCAACAGAGAGTCAACAGAAACTATATGACATGTACTAACATGTGATGAAGAAAGGTGGAGTAAAAGCATATGGATGAAATAGTAATAAAAGGAGTTATTGGTGATGGTCAGCAAACACAGTAATGTCAAGCTGTAACACATTGGGCCAAAATAATATGGCTTGTATTTTTTGCTAATTTTGGGCTTTATCTTCTTGTTAAGGACTAACACTAGATGGCCTGAGTTGAAGTTGTAATCATGAATCTTGTTGACATTGACCTTTTCAAACTCACAAATGGACTGAAAACAAGCTGCTAGCACTCTGTCATGGATTTCTGCAAGGTCCTCATCATGTTTTTTGAGAGCATGAGCATGCAGTGCAAGAAGTGCATCATCTGAGACCTTAGAAGTAATGGGTGGGAGCAGAAAGGTGGCCTCCATGATGTTGAAAGAGAGCAGTGGCTCAATTCTATAAACAGCATAATAAGGATTATAGCCTATAGACTTTCATGTAGTGACTTGATCTGCCCAGAAAATCAAAGGGGAAATATTCAAACCATTTGCATGCTTCCTCCTCACAAGCTTTCACCAGGACATCACAGATTGTTCAGTAGGTTGTTCTGACAATGCCATTTGATTGGGAGTTATAAGGTGAAATCTTGATATGTTGAATGTGGTACTTTTTCACTAACTATTTGAGTGCTGCAACAAATGGCATTCCATTATTGGTGACAATCTCTTCAAGCCCTCCCCATCTACACAGAATTTGCTCAAATATAAAAGCATCAAGGGTCTGACCAGTTTTATGGGTGAGTGCTTGCCACTCTAGCCACCCAGTAAGACTACAATGTGCTTGAACAATGTACTTGTACCCATGTGACAGAGGCATGTGCATAGTATCAATGTAAGCTTTGCAAAAGAGGAGTGCCAGAACTTGGACTGTTGGGAGAAGAATGACATGATCTGTTGACTGAATTTGGCATTGGTGACATGTTGATAGAAACCAACAAATATTGGTGTTGAGAGAGGGCCATTAATAACAATCTGTGAGAGTACATTGAGTGGAGTAGATGCCTTTGTGTCCCAGCTCATCATGTGATCTTATCAACAACTGCAATTATTCTCATATGTCTATCACCACAATCTGATGCCTTCCATCTGTCTCTTTCCTCCACAACTTGTCTCTGCTTATGAAGAACTTGCTAGCATTTTTGAGGAAGTGCTTTTTAGCCTTTATGGTGAGTCCTTCTGGTGCTTTCAAGGTTCAAAGAAACTCTCTAACCCTTCCCAACTCTAGGTCTTTCTCCTCTACCTCTGCACTTCTCAGAACTGCCACCTCATTGTCTTCCCTCATTCTTACTTTTGAAATAATGCCCTCATCATCTCTGTCTGTCACTGCTAACACCTCAGCATCTCCATTCTCCTGACACCTGATGCTGGCTACCCACACTCCACATCCCAATACCTCATCTACCCACTCCTCTGCTACTTTCTCTCCCTCATCCTCATTATTGCTGTTGTCTCCTGACTTCCTTCTCCTTGATAGCCCATCTGGACCCTTGTGCCTACTTTCTGGAACATGCACCAGCTTGAAGTCAAACATCAAGATGGCTGCAATCCACTGATTCATTGCCATGTTAGAGTGAATATCTGGTTTGTTAATTATCTCTCTTATATATTTGTGTCAACTTCAACCTTCAACTTTTTAGCTCCTACTAGCCATAGCTTGCAAGCATTGAGTGCATGAAAAAAAACATAGAGTTTGAGGTTGGGCTGTGAATAATGTGTGATATGTTCATTCCATGCCATTGAGCTGAAATGGGCTGGTCATCTTTGGCCATCTGTATTGAGCTGTGTGAGGATATACCCCACTGCTATGACTGATGTATCCATTGATAAGATGATCTCAAAGAGGAGTGAGTGATCAATAGGGTAGATTGCTTCATATTTTGCTATCCAGCATTTGACCTCCTCTATTGCCTTTCTCTGCTCTTCTCTCCATGTAAACTCCAACTTCATCACTCTCATTAACTTAGTAAGTGGGTTGCAAATTTCAGCATATAATTTGATCCATGTTCTGACTGTTCCTGTCATCTCCAGAAATCCTTACACCTCTGACACACTCTGACACTTGGGCCACCTCAACATCTTCTCCATTGTGCTTGCATCTGGCCTCTGCCCTTCATAAGTGCACAGTCATCCTACTACCATAATTTCTGGTTGACATAATTGTAGCTTCTTGGCTGACACTGTGGCACATGCATGCATAAGATGGTGGAGTACCTGATTTAAATTCATGGCATGTTCCCAAATGAAATGATAAATTCCTGTGTCCCCAGAAATAACCTTGTAAGTGCCGTCTTCCTTCTCATAATGTGATTTAGGTCCTAAGATGCTGATATCATCAAGGAAGTTTGGAGCACAGCTAGTCTCATCTTGAAGCAAGAAGGCTATATTATTGTGAAAGATGCCAACTGACCCTGTCCATCCTTGTGGCAAGACTGTTAACTGCATAGTTTCTAATGGCATGTTAAAAGTGGTGAAATCTCTTGACTCCTCTGCTAAACTCCTATGATCATACCCCACAAACAGATCTAACCCCAAATACACTGCTTGTGCTGAACACTGCTCAACATACAGATATACCAGAGGTGGGCTTTGTGAGTCACTAATAGTGACTGCATTAAGAGGCATCAAGTTGTGAATAATACATATGTTGCCATCCTTTTTTGCTACTGTGAACCATTGATGATAATATGAGCTATAGGATAGTTCATATATGCCCAACTCAATCTTCTGCTTGATGAGTGCAATCACCTTATCATAGATACCTGGGGGAACAGCTAGCAACTTCCTAGTCCATGGCATGTGTTCAACAACAAGAATCTTCATGAGTGCAAAGTAATCCTCCTGGAAGTGACCATTCTCTGATTTGTCTCAAGCTAACCCTATTTCATTGTTCAACAGGACTTGTGCAATCTTTTTTTTTTTTTTTTTTTTAACTCAAAAATTTATAAGGTGGTGTGCGATAGCAGTCCGCCCCCCAGAAGAGCTGGGGTACTAAGATAAATACAAATGGTCACCAAACTCTAACTATGCATCTATCGGCCTTAGCTACCAGAGAGACCGTCCATCAAAGCTCAGCTCCAACACTTCCCACCCTCCAGTCACTGACCGAACGGAGGTACTAGGTAATGGTGGATCTGAAGGGGTCCAACCCAACGGCATCGGGATAGTGCACACATGGACTAGCTGCCAGCACAGGGATGTATGGTCACCCACTGCCTTGAACGATGAGTGGTGAGAGGGCATGGGGCTCCCTCATAAGATGCCAGCGCAGGGTCGTGAAAGCCATGGGGTAACCATGACCATCTGGCAAAAGAGCAGAGGAGCAATGCTACGACTCCACAGGAAAGAAGAGAAGGCAGAGGAGTAAACTCAACTCAATGCTGAGAGTGGTGCCAGCAAAACACCGACACTGGGAGAGTTGGACCAGGGTAATAAAACCCCAGCCCGAAAGAAGAGAGATGAGTCAAGTGCTCAACCGAAATAGCAGCAGCTTATTCAGCCAAACCACAGAACGGGGGTCACAAATGTGACCACCCAAAGTGCATGGCCCAAGTGTCACACTGGTGCGCTCAGGCCAGGGGGAAGGCTCAAACCGACTGCTGAAGCAGAAGGGAGCCGAGAGAGAGGTGCACTGACTCAGGTAATATACCAGAGACGGTGCGGAAAAAGAATGAGGGGGCAGGGGAGTACAACCAAAGCATGCTCAACCCTGCACTGAAAGAGCAGGTGGGCACTGGGAAACCCAGATGCCCAGCCATGGTAAGGAATGGATGTTGTGAACCCTAAAGTGATGAAGATGTGCAAGGCTGAGGCCGTAATGACAGCCAGAGCCTGCGAAGAGAGGGCACCCCAGAGCGAAGGTGGTGGTGCATGGGAAAGAAGGGTTGAGGACTTGTGCAATCAACTTCTACTCTTCCAGCCAAAGGAAGTCATTTTTGAAGAGTTGTAGTGCATCCATTCTTGCCTGAGTAAGATAGTTGCCTGGCTGGAAGCTTGGTGGGTTTGTAGATAGTGTTAGTATTGTAGTCAAGGGATCTTCAGGGAAACAATGTATGATGCAAAAGCCTTTAGGCATGGTAGCAGGGACTGGGCAAACCTTGTTTGCAACTTTCTTATATGCTAAGCATTGTGCTCCTGGTCATATTTGAATATAGCACCTAAGATCACTTCAGTCAGGATATCTTGTCCTCCTCAAACTTCCACTCACTCCTCCATCACTATTTCCTCCCCCAATACTATAAACCCTCTCCTCAACTTCCTGTCCCTCTGTGCTTTTGTAGTCACTGTCACCTGTCTTGCCTCATTTCCTGGATCTGTCACCACAATATCAACACCTCCATCTCCTCTTTCTATCTTTCTCAGTCTCATACCTCACTGTTACAGCCTCCCCAACAACAATCTATAGGGTGCTGATCCCACAACAAAGGTATGAGCAAATATTCTCACACCTCTGATCATGAACTCAAGCCCTTCTAAACATCCCTCAAGCTCCTCCTTCTCTCTATTTGCAGTTTGTATTGTCATTCTCTATTCCTGATTTACTGTCAATCCCAGCTCTTCACACAAATCCTTCTATACCAACACTATCTCTGATCCTTCATTGAGGAGCCTCATTTCTCCAATTACCCATCCTCCAGTTCCCTTCAAAACAACTCCCACCTCTCAAAGCAGTGTCAAAAAGTCTACTGCCATACTTGACATTGCTGCAACCACTGTGTCCAATGTTGACATCTTCTGAGTTTGTGAGTCTGCCACTGTGATCTTTCAATGATTGCCAATAACTCCTTGATTTTGACAGGAACTTCTGCTTCAAGAATGTGTTTATAAACTGAGTGAGTTACTTTCACATCTGCTATTCTTGCATCAAGATGATAAGCTGATTGCTGTATGGTAGGTGCCTCTTTCTTCTCTACCACTTTCTCCTCTGACTTCTTTCTCTCAGCCTCCTTCCTCCCCTGCACTCTTGTCATCACCAATGCTTCCACCTCACACTTCTCCTGTACACTATTGCTCATTACCTCCAACTCTGCCATAGCTCTCCATACAAAACTCTCTTCACATTCTTCATCTGTCTCCACAGTAATATAGGACATAAATAATGTTGTCATCTGTGTTGGCATGTGAGGTGGAGTATCTTGTGGTATAAATAATGATGCTCTAGTGGTAGACATAGATGTGCCTTCAAGAGGACTGCCCCATAACTGATCCACAGCTGCTTTAAGGCCATTTGGGTGAAATGGAATCTCTAAACCATTGTGATTGACAATATATCCTGAGGGCAAGATGGCCACTTGTCCTGTATATACATACTCCTGTATGCTGGGACATACACACATCTTGTGATCTAACTTGCAGAAGTAGCAGAAGCATTGCATGGTGTGTGGGGCCCAAGATGGTGTCCTCCCTTGTTATGGCTGTGATTGCATATGTGATGGGGCTGTATAAGATGATTGTGCAATCTTTGCCATGTTGACAGCCCATTGTGCTGATACTGGCACTTGTCCCTTGAGCACTGGTATAGCCTGTATTAACTTTGTATATATCACCATGTACTCTGGGTCTGCCATATCTAACCCATATAGCCTCTGACTTAACTCATCTACATCTGCCTCATCTCTCCCTTTCTCATTTCCCTCCTTGAACTGTACCTTCTTCATCCTCACCTCCTCCTTTCTCTCTTTTCTACTACTTCTCCCACCACTCTTCCACTCTTCATCACTATAGCCCTCTATCTAATCTCCTCTTCCTTGTTTCCTCTTGTCCTCACTCAAAACTAACTCTTCTGACCCCTCACTACTATCATTTTTCTTTTTCTTCTTTGCTGAGCTTCTGTTTCTATACCTCCCCACTGGACTCCTAGTAATATACCTCTCCTCCTCACTCTCCTCATCAGAAGCTTCCATTGATAGCACAAATCTCCCTGCTTTCAAAGTGCTCTTGATAGTAGGAATTTGAGACTTGGTGAACTGCTGATCTTCCAACTCCAGGTGAGCATGAATGAGTTTGCAGACACTTGATAGAAGGCCTTTCCAGAAGTAGGTATTCCTCTCATTCTGTGTAATCCTTCCACTCTCCACTAACAATAATGCTATAGGCCAAAAGTCATGGTAGTAGTTATTCAAGTGATTCTTATTGGTAATAACTCTAATTGCTGCTTGGTTGACAAACTTTTGCAACTGCTGTAATGTAGACTTCTCACCTAATGCTGTCTTTGAATATGAGTCCAAAATTTCTGTCTTTAGCTTCTCAAAATACTGTCCATATCCTTCTAAACTTTTCTAGAACCTTTTCATCTCTGTGTTGGTATAGTGTGCCAACATCTTTATCTTCTCAGCTTTATCCAGCCCACATCTTGTTGCAAGTCTTTCAAACTCATCAAGAAATTCCTCCAAGTCCTGTGGCCACTTAGAATGAAAGTATGGAGCATGTTTGCTCCCTGTAGGAGGCATATCCTCTGCTTTTGCTATTGTTGTCATGGTTCAAGCAGAACTTGAAAATGGGTACTGGCTCAAAAGCTCCTTATATAAGGTTCTACATAGCATGTTCTCTGGCTTGTTGGTTGGTTTTGTAGTTCTACTGCCTTCAACAATGCTTTCTAGTGTCTTTGACTTTATTGTGCTGGCTCTCAGTGAGTATTTGGACATAGCAAGAGGTTCTGAGACACTTTGACCAGTTACAAGACTCTGTGAGTGGATGTGTGGCTGTATGTTAGTAGTAGGATGGCAAGGAGAGTGATGTCAGTGACAACCACTACTCCTCATAGTGGGCTCCAATATGTGAAAAAGCTTTAACAAGTTTAAGAGGGGCAGAGGAGTAGAAGAGGGAGTATGATGATGGTGGTAAAAACTATATTTTGTAGACTAGATAATTCAGGTATACAGTCTACAAGCACTATGAAACTGATGGAATCACTTGAGCTAAGTACTCAGAATATACATGGTAAGCACATTAAGGAGTGACAGATATCAATAACCTACTGAGCAAGACCTGAGATAAAAGAAAGAAATAAAAGAGTGAAAGGGGGTATCAATGATCAAATAATTGTATGAAATTTTGGAGCCAAAATTGTAATTTTCTTGCTTAGCCATCTCAACATCTCCACAGTGAATTCCTGCCTTGTGACTTTCTGCAGGCTTTTCTTTCAACTCACAGTTCAGCTGATTCAGCTGGCCTAGCACCTTCTGTATCTTTGCATGGTCCTCCTTTGGAGGCCACTGCCCATCTTTTCCCAGTCTCTAGGCCTGCCCCTCCTCCTCAGCTCACTTGGTCCTCCAAGTGCCCCCTTTCTCCTTCCAGTATCAAGCATAGCTATACTGATACTGTTTGTAATATTATGTTCTTGGTCAACCTGGCCAAGACTATCTCTAATCTCCCCTCTGATTGCATCATTGTGATGCATCAGATGTCTGTCCCTCCAGTGCTCCTCAAGCACAAGATCAAGTCAACTATTCCCAGTCTCTCCTACTACTAGGTTCTGGTCAAAATTGACCTGCTCCCTCCCTTCTCTCAGTTTCTGGCCCTTATTGGGGCCACTAACTGTTCTCTTGGCAAGAGTGACCTTTGGGTCAACTCCTGTCATTTTGCTTATAGAGGTATCTCCCTCCTCACATCTTGAGTTGCCTCCCAGGCTGAGATAGACCTGGTGAAGGCTGGTGTCATGTGCTTTCTCTCTCTCACTGAGGGTGGAGTTGAGGCTGCTCTTCTATATTCATAATCTTATCTTAAAGTTGTAGACATTTCTTTCTTTAAGGCAGATGGCCAGCAGGTCACTGCTAATGATGTCCAGGCAGTCATGGGAAAGTCTCACATGGCTGCATCTTTTACCCTTGCAAATAGTCCTAGAGTTATGTGCAACTCCCAATACACTGACACTACCACTCTGTGGTTTGACATCTTTGATTCCCAGTCAGGCACTACTGCTAAGTGTCTAATTGGCACCTCCTTCCAGTTTGGCCTGGCCTCATGCTTCATGCATGCAGCCTGCTATCACTCTGGCATCCTTTTGTGCCAGCATTGCTGGCACTGGAGATACTCTACATATGTCTGTCACTCTCAGGCCCCCTGATGCCACTGGTGTGCTAGTCCTTATACTGAGGCCAGTTACTATCAACACACTTCCTGCTGTAGAGGTAACCCTTCTGCCAAGCTGCCCAAGAAACTGACTCCCATAGGAGCCCTATGCCTGCATGCTATACACTATGTGAACTGTTCCAGAGATCATAGTGCTAGTGACCAATGATGCCCATTCTAGCATCACCACTTTGACTAGAGATGGCTAGCTGAAAAGTCAGCTCCCTCAGACAGGCAGGAGTCATTTCAGGAAAATTTCCAGAAGACAGCAGAGGCTGAGTGCAAGAGTAGGCACATGCTTGGCCATCACCACTGAAACTAAAATATTGACTAGGCTCTTGTCATGTTTTGAGGAGGGGGGCATCTGACTAAGTTGATCACAATAGATATGTAGACTTACTAGCTATTTTGTTTATTTTGTAGTTATTTTTGGCCTCTAGCTTAAGCTTGTAACAGTATCTCAGACTACTAATCTGGGGACAGACTGCTATCATGTGGGCTCATCCCTTCACCACTCTTAATTATCTTCATATGACCAAGGCTCAGACCTGTCACAATGAGTGGACTAGGCAGTTTGCTTGTACAAGCTCCTCTGGGAGAGATTTTTTGCATCTCACTAATGAGAGGGGCAAGTGCATGACACCCATGTACCTCTCTGGGGGTACATGGCTTAAGCATTTGTATGATTCCCCACTCTGTGCCTGTGTGTGCAGAGCAGTTCTCAAGAATACACCTATTGGGAAGTTTAGATGTTAGTTTAAACTCTCTGCTGATCATTCTTGCCCTTGTGTATCTATGTGTCTGCAGACTTGTGAGCACATTTTAACTGAGTGCACTGACCTTAGTAAGCTGTGGTGCTTTTCCAAATGTTGGACAAAGCTGCTGGATTTCTGCAAGAAGAACCCTTGGGCATTCTCCTTTGTGCACCTTCCTGAAGGATAACAACAGTGTGGCCACTCTTCAGCAGTCACCAGGTTTCCTGGGGGGTCTGGCATTAGCTGCTGATTATTATGTGCTAGATTAATAATAGAAGGGATGGGTGACTATTGGAGTGAGGGAAGTGGACCTTTGGCTTCAACTTATATGTTGTGCTGTTCTGCTGCTGCAGGTCTGAATTTCAGAGATAGGTGGAAGCAGAGATAGAGGATAGTTGGAGACTGGAGGAGATAACTTCAAATGGCAAGGTTAACTCAATTATCAGACTGAAGAGTACAAGCACATAATCTACTGTTAATATACTTGGAGATAGTAATAAAAGGAGAAGACCTTCAACAGAGAGTCAACAGAAACTATGCAATGCATACTAACATGTGATGAAGAAAGGTGGAGTAAAAGCATATGGATGAAATAATAATAAAAGGAGTTATTGGTGATGGTCAGCAACTGTGGTAATGTTGAGCTGTAACAGTATTCCCCCCTTAAGGCTGAGCCTTCAAAGCCTTTTAGCAAAACAACTGTGGGATTGTTGTGTTTGGTCATGTATAAAAGTTGGGCTTTGAAAAAATTAAGCTTTCTTCACTCTTTACCTCAAATTACTATGTCACCTCAAGAATCACAGACTCAACCTACTCAAGGCCCATCCTCATTGTTGAGGGCAATACTGACACCCATGATCACTGCAAAGGAGAGGAGGGCTCAGTTGCTTGCTGAGCTGAAGCAGCAACAGGAGGAAGAAGTTGAGGCTGAATGTTGGTGACAGGAGGAGAAGGTGGCATGAGAGCAGGAGGAGTTGAGGCAGCTTGAGGAGCTGCAGAGGCTCAAAGAGGAGGAGGCAGCTGAGAAGTGGTGACTTGAGGAAGAGAGGAGAAGAGAGGTGGAGTTGGAAAGGCAGAGGCATGAGCTGGAGGAACAGCGAGACAAGCACGAAGCAGCAAAGAGGAGGAGGGCCAATGCAGTGAAAAGGAGAAG
>KQ962396.1:69818-84670 GCA_001563735.1 Leucoagaricus sp. SymC.cos | reverse complement strand
AAAAAAAAAAAAAGAGCATGCTTCAGTTGTACTCCCCCACCCCCTCTTTCTTTTTCCATGCTGTCTCTAGTATGTTACCTGAGTCAGTGCACCTCTCTCTTGGCTCTCTTCTGCTTTAGCAGTCAGTTTGAGCCTCCTCCCCTGGTCTGAGCACACTGGTGTGATGCTTGGGCCATGCACTTTGGGTGGTCACATCTGTGACCCCCATTCCACAGTTTAGCTGAATAAGCTGCCACTATTTCTGTCAAGTGCTCTTTTGTGCTTGATGTATCCCCCTCCTCTTGGGCCAGTTTTCCACTGTGCCCATCTTTTCCGGCCTGGTGGGCAGTAGTGCCAGGCCTTCTCTTTGGCACTGGGTCAAGTTATCTCCCCTGCCTCTTATCTCTTCCCTGCAGAGTTGTAGCCTTGCTCCTCCACACTTTTGCCAGCTCGTCATGGTCACCCCATGGCGCTCGCATATTATTACACTGGCATCTCATGAGGGAGCTCCATGCCCTCACACCACTCATCATTAAATGCGATGGGTGACTGTACATTCCCGCACTGGTGGCAAGTCTGCTGTGTATGCTATTTTGATGCTGGGGGGTTGACCCCTTCAGATCAGACATTACCTAGTACCTCCATTCGGTCAGTGACTGGAGGGTGGGAAGCATGGAAGCTGAGCTGTGATGGATGGTCTCTCTGGTAGCTAAGGCTGATAGGCATGTAGTTGTAGTTCGGTGGCATGTATTTATCTTAGTACCCTGGCTCTTCTGGGGGGCGGACTGCTAACATGCACCATCTTATAAATTTTTGAGTTAAAAAAAAAAAAAAAAAAAAGAGGGTGGTAGCAAAATATTATTTTTATAATGAAAGGTGGGTGAAAGCCCAGAGGGCTCTCCTGCCTGAGGTCACTGGCCCCAGGGGATGAGAATGGCATGCTCCCATTGGTATTAAGAGTCTCACAATGCTTTGAGCTGCTTCTTGGTCTCTGTGGCACTAGGAGTGAGATGAGTGCTGTGTTGGGTAAATGCAGCCTGCTACTCACTGTAGTGGTTTTGTTTAGCAGCAGTTTCAGGGGTTGGGAATTGTGTGCTGTAGAAAGGTTGTGTGGAGTTCTGATTGAGCTTGTATGTAGGGAGAGAGTACTTGGATGTAGCATGTAAGATAGATGGAGAAGGCATCACTGGCCCAGTGGCCCTTTGTCTTCATTGCCTCAAAAGGCACTCCCCACAGGAGGTATTTGAGGGTGGACCTGCTCCAGATCACATGGCCACTTCTGGGTGGAAGGTTGGCCACTCTTGCTGCTGCATTGATTGTGGTGAGGAAACTCTTCTTCATTAGTGGCCTCCATGCATCTTTGTGCGTGTAGGTGAAGAGGTGCTCTGTGGGCATAGGCTGGTTCACCTGGAGATGGTTGTTGAGAGCCACCCATAGGTCAGATGCATTATTCTGCCTGGACCAATAAATGTCTTTGTCTTTAATTTTTGCTGTCTTTGTCTGGGGAATGTGTATGACTGTGGAGGCTCAGCTCTGCCTGTCCATCTCCTCTCAGATGTTGGAGGGTTTCACATGCTTGGCTGGGTCAAAGGAGTTGAGTAATGGCACTATGAGTTCACCTAGATGTGCTGTGCCATAGAAAGCTGTCATGAGGCATGCAAAAACTGCTGCATGGAGGGGGTTGTCCAGCGCAAGATGCTGCTTCAATGAGATAATATAATCAGTGGTGAATGGGACCCATTTCAGCTTCTTGGAGGATAGAGGGGCAGCCTTTTCAGCCACACAAATGAGGAGGTCAAGGTCTGTCTTGTTGACTTCCCACTTGAGATTGTGAAGGAGGTGCCATGCTTGGACACCACAGATGTAGTTGTTGATGGTAGCTCCTGAGTAAACACCTACAAGTGAGGTAATGAAAGAAGCCAGAAGGTTATAGGAGATCAGGGCCTGTTCTGACTCTGTTACATCCTTCACATCACAGAAAACATGGTAAACTAGCAAACCTGAGCCATAAAGAGCATGGGTAGACTTGTTCCAGGCCCTCTCACACAGGACTTTCACCCATTCCTTGTCAGCAGATGAATCTAAAGAGAGGCTCCAGTCAGGGTCTTGTGCTGGCAGGACACTTGGCTGCCATTCTTGGAGCTGATCCTTGGCATGTACATGTGGCCTTAAGAGTGAGGGTCTTGGTGTCAATGCTAGTGTGTATGGCAGAGGTAAAGGTGGGGCATGGGAGTGTGTGGTTGTAGTGGCTGAGGAACAGTTCAGAGGGGTGTTAGCTGTGATGACTGAGGCTCTGAGTGGTCTATTCAGCAAGGGGCAACAGCTGCCAGTGCTCTTTGAAGATAACTTCATGCTAGTAGAGTGAAAGTTGCTCGTGGGCACTCTGCGATGTGTCAAAGTCCCTGGAGGGCTTCAGTTTGGGCTTAGAAGTGTTTCCTTGATTGATAAGATCAACTTCAGCTGAGTAGAGAGGGGCATCAAAGTCTGTGATGAAGTTTTGAAGAGAAGGGGGAATGGAAACTGCTGGGAGGAAGAGTGAGGTTGGTGGATAGATCCCTCTTGAGGGGCTATCTGTGGGGTTCTGCTTGCTAGGGATGTATTGGGTGAGGACAGTGGAGTTTTTCGAGAACATGAGGTCATGAACAAGCTTGAAGACCTCATTTGTGGGTCTATTTCTGCTCCTTCCTTTCCACCAGCCTTTGACAACACCTTTGTTGTCTCCGTAGACCTGAAACTCGAAATCTTGTCTCTCAGAAAGGATTGATGCAACAAGCAGATAAAATCTAATGGCTTTGGCCCAGCCAATGTCTCAGTTTCTTCTCTTCCATCCTGGGATAAGCCTCTAAGCTCTCCATTAGCCTCTAATGACAATGCCAATTCCAGTCTCTGAGCTTGCATCTGAGAATGCAAGGACATTAACCATGACTTCTCTACCAGGGATCTTTCACTTAGTGTAGTGAGATGTTGAGAGTGTTCTGTGCTACCAGTTAATGTCATCATACATGAGTTTTAGTGGGTATCTGAGAAGAAAAGGTCAGTTGTGGCATATAGAGATGAACACTTCAAGGTTGATTAGATAAGCTCTTCCACTCAGCACAATCAAGCACATATGCAAGAGCTTTTCATGGAGTCTTCAAGCTTGCTCCAGGTTGTGTTTTGGTGATGCTTGCCACTCGAGGAGTGAATTTATGTATTTTGACCTCTTGGCTTCTGGGATTGATACTGTTAAATCTTGTAGGTCCCACAAGAAACTAATATATAGGACTTGGGTGCTAAAAGTGGCATCTTTCTGTGTTTCCCATAGAATACTGAGTTGATTTGATATTGCATCAATGTCATTGAAATTGTATGAGAACAGAGCATTGTGCTTAGAGTGAGGGGTGGCTGTGGAGAGGTCTTTGACTGAATGGACAAAATCTTTATCAAATTCCTCAAAATGCCCATTGGGAAGAAGCTTCCCTCTATACCATATTCAGCTTCTTTGGTAGATGTGAGAGCCATCTGTTGCAATCTGAGATACATGCTGAGTACAGTACTCATTGTATTCTCTTAGCTGGGCAACCCTCACCCTGAAAAATAGGTGGTCATCTACCCACTTAGTCAGGGGGCCTATGCCTAAAGCTCTCATTATCTGGATTCCAGCATCTGCTACATGGCCATAAATGCCTGCACCTGATGAGAGCCCAAATGCGTCTCTAGTATTAATCACAAAGTGATCTTTATCTGGTAGCTAGATTACCATCTCTAGCCATTGGTCTTTGGCTACTGGTATAGTCCTGTAAGCTTCTTTTATATCTCTCATTGCTACTTCTGACCCAGGTGGCAAGTTGAGTATTATACCAGCAACTGTGCCAAATATTCCCCAAGTACATGAGAAATTGCTTGAGTCAATTGCTGAGTTGATTGAAGAAATTCCCTCCACTGGTGTTAGGGGATAGGAGAAATTTTGGATGAGTCAGAATTTTCCTGGTTTTCCTGGCTTTGAGATGATGCTCAGCAGAGAGGATTGGAATGGGCCCAGGATTTCCTCAACTTCTTTCTTGGTAAATAGGCTGAAATAGCAATGTTGTTCAAACTCTCTCTCAAGAATGCTATTAAATTCACTATAGTGTGTAGCAATAGATGCATGATTAATGGGAATATATGTAGATGAAATAGTGGGTATTCCCACATTGAAACCATAGCGTAAATAATGTGTAATGTTGGGAAATAATGACTCGAGACCCATAGTATATAGCAAAGACATCCATGCTGGTATATTATATGGTGAATTTAGCATCAGGGTTTTGTGCAAGGGTGCAGTGTTAGGCACTATGGTCCCTGCTGCCACATCCTGAGCACTTGTGCCTACTTCCATGAGAGATACTGCTACAATCTTGGCATCATTGCCAGTCAGAGCAGAGAACAGTACTGTTGGGGTTGACCAATCTTGCTTTAGCATTCCACTTACATCTGGTAGCATGTGAGCCATCCCAGATTTTGTCAGCATCACATGCTGTGATGTTGTGTGGGTGTCAGCCCAAGCAGCAGGTGCAGATGGAGGGGGCCAATGGGGGGGCTGCATCTATGGGGAAAACCTGTGAGGATTTTCTCTTCAGATTCTTCCTATCAGGCTCCTGCATGACCTGCAGAGCTTGCAGTGATGATTCAACAAAGCCACAATCTGTGCCTCGAGATTGTTTGGGTCTGCTATACTTATACATGGGTTTCTTGGGAGAAATGATCTCAAGACTATTGATATGCGACATTAGCCTACAAGTAGAGAAGCAGGAGCAATTAGCATTTGTTATGATGCATGACATGACTGTTGTGGGTGTATGCAGATGTTATACATAGACCATAGAATATGTAGCATCCAGGTAAAAATTCACACATGATGGATGTAAGCAGGAAATCAGGGAGTGTGTGCATGTCACAAAAGTCCAGCCTGAAGATGAAAGAAAGTATGTGGAGGATGTGAGTGCATGCAAGTTAAGAGGGATGTAGATAATGTAGCATGTATATGATCATGGAAGCAGGAAGGGGGGGCCCATCGAGTTATGAGTAATAGTGTGTATAAGCAGAAGCCAGGAGCAGCAGCAGCAGCAAGCATATGCAGCCAAGTATGAGGGAATCTGCTCACATTGGGGTGAGCACAGGTGTATAATTTCATGAGTGCATGACTGAATATGTGAGTTTAAAAGCAAGTACCAGCATGAGAGCAGGTGTGGAGTACAAGTGCAAGTGTGAGTGCAGGCACAGAATGCAAATGCAAGTGAAAGTGTGAGTATGTATGTGGGTGTGAGAGTGGAGCAAGTGAGAGTGTGAGTGCATATGGGTGTGTGCGAATGCAGGTACGAGCACAAGTGGATGTGTGTGCAGGAGACCATGGAGCACATGATCATGTCATAAACATGAAATGTGAAGTGAATTTGGCTTGAGTTAGTGTTCTGGTGCTCTATCTAGAGAGAAGCACTTACAGATTGGTGAGTTTGAGATTGCAATCTCTTATGATTTGCTGCTCAATGCTCTCCATATATCTCTCACTGATCTCTCTGAGATCGAAAAGGTCACCCATGGATGGGGAATCTATGCACTTGTGCCACTCTCATCTCATCTCTGCTTGGTACATTATAACCACTTTGTTGCTGATATTGTTATTGTGGCGGGACCTGTGTCACTCAAGTTGAATGAACATTTTCATGAAAGAGACTAGGTAGTCTTCTGGCCACCCTTGTTCTTTGGCATATTGTAACATGATTTAGTGTGTGATGATGGTGTCACACCACAAGAGCTGCTCATCAGGTACCACTTTGTGTGATGGGGAGGCCTTGTTGAGAGGCCTGAGTGCCACCTTGTTAGAGTTCAATGCTGCTAGCATGAAGACATTGCCTGGTGCAGAGACATTCGAATGGTGGGCATCTTCACAGCTCTGGGGGGTAAAGTACCAGAACTCAATGTATTGGATTCTTCTGAGCCTCTTTAGGGCATAGGGTGCAGGTTGGGCTGTCCTTATTAGTGGAGGGGCTAGCCTGGATGCCAGACAGGGGAGTTTTTGTCTTCTCTCCCCCTCATGTAAGGAGTCCTCTGTGTTAGGAGAGGGTGAATAGAGGTACTTGAGGTTCATGTTGCAGGGTTGGGGAAGTGTGGGTGAGTAGGAGCATTAGTCAGGTTGTTGGTCCTGCCTGGCTGGCTGCTGCTTGGGTTGTTGTTGTTGGTCCTGCTTATCTTGTTGCTGTAGTTGCAGAAGGGGATCTTGCTGCTGCTGTTCCTGATGTGCCCTCTCTTCCTCCTCTAACTGGCAAGTCCAGCATTGCCTCCTCAGGTAGTTGTCCATGGTCCAACAGTTTAGTAGAATCTGGGCTGCAGCTTCATCAGTTCTTTGCTGGTCTTCAGCTATGAGAGCTGCTTGAGCTACAGCAAAAGCAGCAGTGGAGAAGTCTGGTGGTATTTCAGTGCTCAGGTCTTGAGTGAGGCAAGGTTCTGGCATGCTAACTGATGCAGTTTATTTAAGGGCATTGATTCTATTAGCAAGTATTCCAAGTTGGAAGTATATGTCAAACAAAAGTTTTAGAAAGGCAGTAGAAGGCAGTAAAGTGAGAATTAGAATGCAAAAGGGGCTGTGCCAGTCAGCAGCCATGACGGAACAGTGTGGTCAGAGAAGAAGCAGTCACTGCCATGACTGTGACACTCAGACTAAAGACACTGCTCTACCCTTACATTTCACTTAGCTATAGACTCTTGACATTGATCATAACCCATTCATACTCTAAGTCAATTTATTGACTTTCTAGCATTCAGCCCATGTGCTTTTGCCTTCAATGGTAATACTTTATTTTCTTCACTATTAACTCCTATTCTATGACATGCTGGACTATGCCTTAGTGTCTCCATGTCTCACTCTTCTAAGCCCACTCCAGCTGCTCCTTTATAACATCAGTAAGAAATCTCTCTTGACTATAAACTCTACTATCTGCTGCTATTTTTTATTCTTCTTCTCCTAATAGTACTACAGTTTCCTAGTCTCTCTTGTAGTTTTAGGACTTATGCTATATTTTACATGCAATTTTTCTGTTTTACTGTCATATTTTACTTCTAGCATTGTTTTGTACTTAGTTAAGTGTAGACTACAATCAAGCATCACATAATAAATTGTTGATTTTTTTTTAAAAAAAAGAAGGTCAAAGGAGTAGGAGCTGAGATGTTCTCCTCAGTTTTGGAACAGGTGAAGTGTACTCTGTGGCACTTGCAATGGTATTCATCTATGAGAATATTCATTGATTTACTTGCCACTTGAGAGAATGTACTTCCAGCTAGATTTAGGTCATCAGATAAGTCTTGTGAATGCTTCCAGATCCTTTGACTTGGAGCAATTGCAGCCTGGCATGACCCTTTATGCCTGGTGAGATATTGTTGTTCAGTGAACATCTGAATATAGCTAGGGCATGAGTATGTTGCCTGAGTCTTATTAGCACTACTGTTGTGATCTGGGGCTTTTATAAGCTGAGAGTCTCATCCACTTCACTTGGACATTGTCAAAGATGCTAGTAGTTGGAAGACATACAGCATTTACTCCAAACCTCAGTTCCAGTTGTTAGCATTGGCAGGAGATTGGCATCTGAGTCTTGCAACAGTAGTACTATAGAGACCAAAGCAGCATTGAGAAAAATTGACTCAGAGAACAGACAGTAATAGAGCATATAGATTTATTCAGTGAATCTTCAATTTATATAGCACTCTGGTATCATAGTAGTAGCAGGACATGCAAGTTGGCAGTCATATACTTCAAGGTAGTATATGGTATGGTAAAAAAAAGAGCATTGTAATATGCTGACTTGGTCAGAAAGACTATTCACAATGAGAGTGTATACTTACTAAGAAGAAAGACTGTTCAGTGGCTCCATGAAGCATTTATATTTTTTACCCACACTCTTGGTTTATAATCTCCCTATAGCTTGATCATAATTCTGTCAGAAGTGGAATAGGAGGCCAGATAGTGATCATACATGTTGGAGGTGAGATACATATGGTATGATCAGTTTTAAAAGGTTGTCAACATATCACAAGGTGCCAACAAATTATAATTCCCATGATTGCTCAGGATCAATCATAGTTCACAGCCCTATTTGCTGATGTTTATTAGTTGATTTCTTTGACATGTATTCTCTGATTTCAATGAAATATGTGGTCTTTCTGGATATAAATAATTGTTGAATGCTAAGATGCTCAATCATGAGATATTTGTTGATTATATTTTATCTGATAGATCATCATTATTCAGGAGCAGAAGCATAAAAGACCCTTTATGCTTGTCATGCTTTATGCTCAGCAACCTCACTAAAACTATGTTGCTCCAAATTCATTCTCCTCATACTTGCACTCTTCCTAAGTCTATATAGTTTTCAGAAGAAATCACTCTCACCAAACAGTGCACTTGCCACCTTCCTAGTTGGATACAGCAGTTTATCAGGAGGACTCTGGACATTTGGGGACATGCTCATTGTGTTCTGTCTCATCAGAAGTCAGGCCATGAAATGTATGTTGTTCAAATTGTTATATAGAGTCATTCTTGGAAGCAAATTGGAAAGGGCACTGACATGGACACTTAGTTTCTTGTGGCAGAGGGTAAACAATACAAGGCAAAGCTTGAAGATGGGTATTATGAAGCTGGATATCAAACAGGTCAGCAAGTACTATGCAATAGTGCAGTGAGTATCATAGTGATGGCAGTATGAAATAGAATGTTTGTTCTGAATAGCATACATGCATAGATTCTCAAATGGGTTAGGTTGGAGATCAGAACAGGGATAGTATACAGTAAAACTGTGGTGTCCTGTCAATAAGCAAATTGCAGAAGGTTGGAGTCATGCTCTCATCTTGCTGCTGCAGGGTGAGTGGGTTATAAATTATACTTAACTCATCTTCACCTGATTATAGCCACTACAGATGCTGCTTGAGAGACACATTGGCATCAGAGCTCAGAATCCTTTCATGTAGAAGACAACAGCTTATCACAACATTCTAGCCCATGCCATTGGGGACAAACAGAGGGATGTTGGTTGGAGAAACTATTATATCTGTATTTAGTGATGTTTTTGTTGGAGTCCTCACCAGCTTCACCTTCATTTCTGAGAATGCATAATGCAGAGATGATTGGAGTTCTGTGCTCCTATCAACACTCCTCTGGGGAGCTTTCTCTGGCTTCTTTGGGAGCTTGGTATGTATTTGCTGAGAAAAAAACCAGAGTAGCTATAATTTTCTCTTATAGATTGACTCTCTGATGGGGGGAATCCTACAAAAGACCAGGTACTCTGAAGCCAAGAAGATTATTCTGCAGGATGAGTCAAAGGCAGAGGGCCCTGTCAAGGTTGTTAGTAGATTAAATATCTTCACCAACAACTAGGTATATTATATATCCTTTATTCTGACTGATTTTCTGACAATCTGCAGGTCAACCTCCTATCTTTGTTGTACACATTGGCACTGGCAGGGGTCCTGTCATGGTTACAGGAGTGATGATATCAGAGAGATGACACAGCTAGAGAAAATATTTTTTCAATACAAAGAGAATCCTTGATTGTAATTTCTGTATTTCTCTCTACCAACTACTGCCCATGATGTCAGACAGCAAGCATAACATCCAGCAGCCTCTTCTCTTTGAGTGTGCATGGGAAGTTGCAAACAAAGTTGGCAGTATTTACACTATTATCAAGACAAAGATCCCTGTTATTGTCTCTGAGTTTGACAACAGATACTGCCTCATCAGGCCTCTTTCCTACAAGACAGTACCCATAGAGGTTGAGCCAGAGGAGCCTGCAGGCAAAAATCTCACTGCTACCCTCAAATCTATGCAATCACAGGGGGTAAAGGCTCTGTATGGTCACTGTTTTATCAAGAAAAACTTGCATGTCCTTCTCTTCAACACTAGCAGCATGTATTCTCACTTCAATGAGTGAAAGAATGATCTTTGGAACCTTGCTGGTATCTCAAGTCTACCCAGCAACCACAAAACTAATAACACTATTGTTTTTGGTTATCTCATTGCCTAGTTCCTTGGTGATATGAGTTTTCATCTTACATTCTGCTAACTCTGGTCTAATACAACATTCAGCTTTCTAGTACATTTCTCATCAACTCACCACTGCTGTTATTGCACACTTCTTCAAATAGCAAGCCAGTCTTGCTATCCTTCTCTGCTGCAAACAGTATATTAATGTAATGACTATCTTTATAACCCATGCTATGCTTCTTGGACAATATCTCTGTACCAGTTCTATTGATTTCTACAACAACCTCTGGTACTTTGACATTGACCACAGAGCTGGAAAACACAATATCTATCATTAATACTGTATTGAGCACTCTGCAACCCACTGTGCTGATGTGTTTACTACTATATCTCATATCACTGCTTATGAGAATAAATACTTGCTCAAATATAAACCTGATGGTGTTTTGCCCAATGGGCTAAACATTGTCAAGTTCCAAGCTATGCATGAATTCCAGAATCTCCATACTACAACAAAAGCAAAGATTAATAAATTTATTTATGAGCATTTCTATGGACATAATAATTTCAACCTTGATAATACTCTTTATATGATTATGTCTGGGTGCTATGAGTATTGTAATAAAGGTGTGGATATGTCATCAGCACCCCAAAAAGATCCTTCTAAGGCTAAAAATGTGATGAAATGTGACAAAAACCTTGCTGGTACTTAGACTGAGTGGGAATCTAAGAAAGGATGCTCAATGATGGTGTCCCTTGTAATGCTCAAAAGGTATATGGGATAATACAAGATTTCCAAAGTTTTGAAACCATCAAGATGATATTGATTCAAAACTCTTAATAGATATTATATGTTCACTTTAGATAATTTAATTAATTTAAAACAATAATTTACTCAATATATTTCTAATAAGACTATAGTACACCACATATGTAATATACTACAACTACACTTATGCAGAATATAAAAGCAAGACTGAAAGAACAGAAGTAGATGATGGAGACATAGGCTACCAAGGATGGTGAAAAGCTGTAAGAGCTGCACTCTTACTATTATTATCTCTATGTATTTATCATTATTATGCAAACATACCATCATTGTTATGTAATCATAAAAAGTATATGTACCCATATCAGTTATTTCATAAGCAACTGATCTTATACCACTTGTTCTACATAGTCTCCCAATTATAACAGGTCTGAACTATTTGTAGACTGAGCATTGTAAGATTGGCCACCCATAAAGCCCAGCTTTACATTTTTTTAGTTCAACTGAACTATAAGACCACATATACATGCAGTAAAACTGCAGCATCATGTTATATATATAAAAAAGCAATTTTGACAGCATAGCTTCTCAGAAGTCAAAGAGTACTAACCAGCTATCAGCTGGTCCAAGCACACATCAACAATTGATCTCTCCCAAGTGGGATTGATGAGTTGAAAATCCAGCCACCAATGAGCTCCAATCTGGAGATTGAGCCATTGAGGGCAAGGAATCTGACCATGAAGATGGACAGGCAAACATTGCCAGTCCATCAATCTCATACAAGTTAAAGGACAATGTTTCTCAACAATCAGAGCAGGCCATGGAGATCAGTAGGCTCACAATAGTGTTGACTGAGACAATGACTCCCTTGAAATATTCAGCTGTGCTAGCCAATAGGCAGTACAGCCTAAATGAGCAAATAGATTTTTTCTTTGCTAGACATAAACTCTCTACTAACAGGAGAGGGGATTTGGTATCATATTTGGAAGAACTCACTGCAGAAATGTGCAGAGAGACTATGGAGACTGGAGAAAGGATGAACTAGTCTATATACAAATTTACAGTAATATGTAACCTCCAAAAGTTGATTAGTTCTTATTTTAATGTGTGAGAGAACTATGTCTCCAAATTATGACTGCTTACACTTATGAATGAGGAGTGCCATAGGATGCCTACTCACAAATTTCATGAGTATGCACTGATAGCACAGAAAGTTCAGTTCTTACCAAACTACATACTGCAAGAGGACTCAAGAGCCCTTGAATCCATGTTTGAGGATAAACTACCAACTGAGGACCAAGGTAGCAATCATGCAGAAGATACTCTGTGTGCTGGAGTGCCCACTGTTGAACCTTCAAATTCAACAGCCAAAGAAGAGATATTTGACAGAAGAGCATTGAAAGAGCTCTTTCAAGGGTGTTCAGAAGATGAATCTTCTGAACAATATTGTGACTGACTACTTGCTCAGAAACAAATACTCACTATCATTAACAACATCCTCACACCTTACAATGGCAAGATCAACTAACTGTCTAATCCCCCTGCTCCTACCAACAATCCCCTACAGAGTACTACTAAGCACTCTGCTAGATTTGCCCTTGAAGATGCTGATGACTCAGATGAAGACTCATGCAAGAAAAATGATCAACCTCACAGAATATACCCAATGTCATTAAACCCATATGTTAACATAGCTCATCACATCTCTTCTTTCCCACACACCACCATCATCCTAGAATTTTGGTTATATTCTAGTATTTGCTATGTCTGATGATACAAGTTAGTATATACACAGTTTGAAGAATTGTCCTTGAGATGATGATGTTGCTGAGTCTGAGGCCAAGATATCAAGCCCTACACCATCACAGGGGGGTGATGCCAAGATAGCAGGCCCCTTTACTCCTCATGCATCAGTTCTCCCTTCTGGGCCCCCCAATCCCATTATGCCCATTCCTTGGCACAAGGGTAAGGGCAAGAAGAAGCATAGCTTGGCCATTGCTGAGCTCTCTCCTCCCCAGCCTCATCTGGTGCCATCTGTGTCATACCCTGCTACTCTTGCTCCTCCAGTCTCTCTCTCTCCAGTTATTAGTACTCTTTCTCCTGAGGTGAGTGTTTTTACCCCTTGTATTTATCCTCTGGCCCCTGGTGACTGGGGCTACTTCTCTTCAGACCTCTCTGCCAACTTGGTGGAGTGGGTTTCTCTCCTCAATGAATCACTTGCTACCTTGGCTAAGAAGCCCTAAAAGGATAAGCAGGACCATATGTACTTTGTGCACCCTATCAGTGATGGTAGGGCATATATTTATGTCACAATGGCACACTTTACCTTTTAATAACTCTTCTAATGCACCTACCTTGGCTTTGGCTTTACATGACATGTTGCCCTGTGATGCTCTGTAGCATCCTTCTCTAATCCACAGTATAGCTGATTCAGCTGGCCCAGCCCCCTCTGCCCCAGTATGTGGCCCTCCATCTGAGGCCACTGCCCATCCTTCCCTAGCTTCTAAGCCCATTCCCCCTCCTAGGCCTGCTCAGTCCACCAAGTGCCCCCATTCTCCTTCCAGTGTCAAGTGTAGTTATACGGACACTGTCTCAGACATCATGTCCTTGGTCAATTTGGCCAAGACTGTCCTCTCTCTCCCTTGTGATCACATTATTGCAATATATCAGGTGTCTATTCCTCTGGTGCTTTCCAAGTACAAGATCAAGTCAACTATCTCCAGTCCTTCTCAGTGCCAGGTCCTTGTCAAGATTGACCTGCTCCCCTCTTCCTTGCAGTTTCCAGCTTTGGTTGGGGCTGCTAATCATTCTCTCAGCAAGAGTGACCTTTGTGTTGACTTCTGCTACTTTGCATATGGGGGAGTCTCCCTCCTTACCTCTTGTGTTGCCTCCCAGAGTGAAATAGACCTAGTGAAGGCAGGTGTTCAGTGCCTCCTCTCCCTCACTGAGGGTGGAGTTGAGGCTGCCCTTCCATGTTCACAATCTTACCTTAAGATTGTGGATGTTCCTTTCTTTAAGGTGGATGGCCAGCAGATCACTGCTTCTGATGTATGTGTGGTCATGGAGAAGTTCCACATGGCCAGCTCATTTACTCTTGTGAATAGCCCTTGGGTTATGCACAACTCCTAATATGCTAACACTGCTACCATGTAGTTCAACATCCTTGACTCCCAGTTGGGTGCTACTGCCAAGCACCTGATTAGTACTTCCTTTCAATTTGGCCCAGCCTCATGCTTCATGCATATGGCCTGCTCCCACTCTGACCTCCCTTTGTATCAGCATTGCTAGTGCTGGGGACATTTTACTCATACCTGTTGGTCTCAGGCCCCCTGATGCCTCTAGTATGCTAGTCTTCATGCTGAGGCTAGTCATCATGATCACACTTTCTATTGCAGGGGTAACCCCTCTGCTAAGCTGCCCAAGGAAGTGACCTCTGTGGGAGCCCCATGCCTGCATGCCATGTGCTGTATGAACTGTCAAGGGGATCACAGTACTAGTGACTGATGGTGCTCTTTCTGGTGCTACTACTTTGACTAGAGCTGGTTAGCTAAAAAGTTGGCCCTCTTGGACATGTAGGAAGCATTCCATGAGATCTTTCAGAAGACAACAGAGGCTGAGCACAAGAGTAGGCACATGCTTGGCTGTCATCACTGAAACCCATATATGGACTAGGCCCTCATTACTTATTAAGGAGGGGGGTATCTGACATAGCTGACTGCAATAGATGTTTAGACTCTCTAGCTGTATTGTACCTTATGTAGTTGTTTTTGGCCTTTCCCTGTAACAGTATCCTGGGCTACTAACCTGAGGGTAGACTGCTATCATGCACCACCTTATAAATTTATGATATCTTTTTTTTAAAAAAAAAAACATAGCTCATCATGAATCCTGACATGAGTTCAATAACATGGTGAGCTACCAATGTATATATAACAAGGATCTATGCACAAAAGGCAGCTTGTTGATTTCTGACCAAAGAATTGAATTTGATGGTACTAAGCTATATCAGCAGACTGGGTATGATCCTGAGTCTGCTCAGACTGCTGATCTGAAAGGTAAGATACCTACAGTGGCTTCCAAAACTGCCCCAATATTTGGCTATTTTGGAAAGATGAC
>KQ962396.1:32125-58867 GCA_001563735.1 Leucoagaricus sp. SymC.cos | reverse complement strand
TCGAATATCCTCTCTATTGATTTATCTCCCCACGAACTTGCATTATGAGCCGCAGTTTGTGATTTAATTAATATACCTTTATCCCTACACCACCAATTACATTTCTGCCTCTTCAGCGAGGTGCTCAGATCCAAGATCAGTGGGGTGGATGGGACTGTGCTCAGTGATAAAGATGATGACAAAGTTGTTTGCACTTGTTTGCCACCCAGGATGATGGGAGTACCAGATAAAAAAGCAATGGTTAGTTGCTGACATGATCAAGGCCCATAACTCCTTGATGCATGAATAACTTTGTTTGATTGTGTGAGAATATCTCTCATAACCTTTTGATTTCCTGATGAACTTCAAGCCATCAAACAATAAACTCCTGAGTGACAAGGCTATTGAGCCCTATAAAGAAAGTTCCAAATTCAATGATCTGGAAAACTTTGTCTCTGCAATCTGTGTTGACCTTGCTTTGAAAGACATGGGTAGACCAGACCAAGACAGAGACTGCCTGCAATTACTGATGTTGTCTTATCACTTAGCTGGCAAAGCTAAGACAATGTTTACATAACTTGTCATCAATGTCAACTGAACAAAGCTTGATTGGACCTTTGAGGAAGTGGTATGTGCATTGTATGACCACTTCATCTTATCCACTATAATGCACAATGCTTGTGAAGGACTGAAATAAGTCTAATATGACTCTTGTGTAGGCACACAGGGGTACTATTAACCATAATAGACAGTGTACAATGCATTACTGTACACCCTGATGACTATACACTGATCAAGGTCTTTCTGGAAGGAATACCTGATGACATGTGTACAGACCTACTCTTCAATCATGGGTTGACCCCTGAGGTCAACTTATTGGAGGACTTCATGTTGTATGCAGTCTCCTATGAGTAGGTGGAAGACTGCTACCTTCTACCAATGAGTGCTAACTACTGGCAAGTGATCTGTCAAGCTATTAATGAAAAATGCTTGGCTATTCTTACCCAGGGAGAATGACAAAAAACTATCAGCTTTTGTTCCTCAAAGGGTAGCTAATAGGAGAAACAGAATCTCCTTAAGGGAGATTTATTTTCCTAAACTCTCCAATACACAATTTGGAGGTAATAATAATAGAAAGCCATCAGGCTTCTTTAAACCAAAGAATAACCTAAGACCTGTGAGTGGGAATAAGCCACCAGATAGAACTGGTAGAAACACATCCAGACCTGCCATCAGATATTATATCTGTGACAGCAACTATTTCACAAATATGTGTCCAACAAAAAAAACTTCTTATGTCTGAGCAGCATATACTGAGGTTCTAGACTCACTAGAACTACCAGAAGAACATGAAGCAGCTTTCAACCCTGAAGAAGAATCTTCTCAGGTTGGGAAAGCTGACAATGTGAGTAAAGCATCTGTTTTTAAATAAAGTGATGACCTGGTAGAAGTTCTTTTTTTTAAAAAAAGAATTGTAAATTTATTATGTGGTGTATGATAGTAGTCTGCACCTGGGTTGGTTGCCCAGGATACCATTACAAAAGTACAACTAAAACTGACTACAAAAAAGCATAACAGGTTGGAACTACCTAATGTATATCAGAATCAGCATCCAACAAATACCACTTTGCCCTACTCAACTTCAGGTGGGGGCCTATGATGAAATTTGAGATTTCAGCAGTGCCAGTTGAGTGCTCTCCTACCCCTGCACTCCTCCTCTGCTGTTTTCTGAGAAATCACATTGTACTCCAAGGTCTTCTCAGCTAAGTCTGATTGAACTGATGGCATCAATATGGGCATTGTTGGTCACTTGCACTGTGCTTCCCTTCACAGTTCACACAGCATGTGGCATAAGGGCATGGGGCTCCCTCAGAGGTCAGGTCCTAGGATGGCTTTGCAGAGGGGTTACCCCTGCAGCAGGATATGTGTTGACAATGACCAGCTTCAGTATGAGGACTAGCATACCAGGGGCATCAGGGAGCCTGAGAATGACAGGTACAAGTAGAGTGTTCTCCAACCCTTCTTTCCCACATACTCCCATCTTCACTCTGAGTATATCCTCCACAATCTTGCTGCCCTCTGGGTTGTTGAAGGGACTTATGTAATCAAGAGAGGAGAGTGTATTTGGAGGTAAAAGGACAAGGAATACAGAAAATTATCTATGGTATTTATATGTTTTTTGTATCTGCCACAAAGAACAATGGTGTATTATTGAACAATGGGTGCTATGGTGGAATGTGTTGTCATGTCATGTGTCACTGCTTGTGTTGTGGACATTTCACAATTTTCTAAATATAGAAATCATATTTCAACATGGGTCACTCACAGTTTGCACATCCTCACTATTCAAGGGTTCACAGCATCCATTCTTTACTGTGGCTGGGACACTTGTGATATCCACCCACTCTTTTGGTGTTGAGTCAAGCTTTGTTCCTCCACCTTACCTCATGCTCTCTCAGGCTTCATCTAGGTCAGTATACCTACAGGAGTTGGCTGCTGGCAGGTTCTTAGATCCTAGCAGCCACTAGCTCATCTTCTCTCTTTACTAGAGTTGTGCTTTGCATGCTCTGGTGTTCTTTTCAGTGTCAAGTTGAGTCTTCTCCTCTACCATATCTCAGTATTGAGCTGGAGCAGTTTCTGCTCTCTCTACTTTCTTTTCTCTGGCCCCCTTCCTGCTGGCTTGAGCATGCCTTTGTTGCACTTGGGCCATGCTTGTTCCCCAGTCACCCCTATGACCCCAAATTCATAGTTCAGCTGAATAAGCTGCTGCTATTTTGGTCAAGCACTCTCTTGTGCTTGACTCACTCCTCCTTCTCTCAGGCCAGCTATTCACTGTGCCCATCTCCCCAGTATTGGTGTTTCACTGGTGCCTCTTTTGGCATTGAGTTGAGTTTACTCCTCTGCTGCCTTCTTCTTTCCCCACAAGGTTGTAACTTTGCTTCCCTGCTCTTTTGCTAGTCATCATGGAAATTCCATGGTGGTTCTCTTTAGTGACACCAGCATACTTTGAGGAAGCTCCATGCCCTCTCACCACTGGCTGCTAATATGGCTGGTGACCAATTATCCCCATGCTCCTAGTGAGCACTCATTTCCAAGGTACTGTTAGGTTGACTCCTTCAGACCACATTCATGAGACCAAGTACCTCTCATTCAGTCAGTGACTAAAGGATTGGGAAATCAGAGCTGAGCTGTGACAGATGGTCACTCTGGTAGCTAGGGCTGGTAGATACATAGTTACAGTTTTTTTTTTTTTTTTTAATTCATAAATTTGTATAGCGGTGTGTGATAGCAGTCCACTCCTGGGTTATAGATGCCTGAGGACTATGATAAATACATGACACAAAATGAGGCTACATAAACCAGACTATAGCTAGACCAGAAAATGTCTATCTTGAATCACTAACAGTTTCCCTGCTCTCTAGCCACCAGCTGAACAACAAGTACTTGACCTCATGAATGCAATCAGGAGGTGCTCAGCAAGTGCACTGATGCCAGAAAGCTGCCCTATCCCAATGCTTGTCCTCCTGCCTCTTGGAAGTTGCACCTAATGCAGCTATCTGCCCCACCCAGTTTCAGTTAGCCCTACAAGCCAACCAGTCCTGATCAAAACAGTGCTGCCAGTACAAGCACTTTTGGTCACTTATACTGTGATCCCCTCTGCAGTTCACACAGTGAGCAGTGTGAGGGCATGGGGCTCCCTCTATCATTGCTCTCACAGGGGAGTTAGCCATGGAATTGCCATGACAACAACTAGCAAGAAGGCAGTAGTTGGCCTCAGAATGAGAACCAGAGCACCACAGACATTGAGAAGCCTGTGACCTACAGACACATGTAGAGTGATCCCAGCACCAACAATGCTGGCACACAGGGATACTGGCATGAGACTGAGCTGCCCGCACAGGGCAGAAGGCTAGGCCAAACTGGAAGGAGGAATTGATGAGGTGCTTAGCAGAAGCACCTGACTGAGAGTTGACAATGTCAAACCAGACTGTGGCTGAGTCTGAACACATGGAGTTTCACATCACTTGTGGAGAGTTAGCAAGGACAAAGGAGGGGGCCATATGTGACTTGGCCATGATGCCCTTCATGTAATCCAAGTCTACAGAATCTGTGGTACCTAGGCAGAAGTAAGGAACATCAATGATCTTAAGATAAGACTGCGATGATAGGAGAGAAGCCTGGACCTGATGGCCCAAGTGCTTATGAACTGCAAAAGCAACCAGCTGAATTTCCTCAGCAGTCACAATGTGGGAGGTGAGGAGAGAAATCCCCCCATAAGCAGTGATACAAGAGTCAACCTGAAGGTCACTCTTGGCCAGAGTATGGTTAGCAATGCCAACCAGAGAAGGAAAAGTAGAGGCAGAAACTACTGTCTCAGACTTGACAAGGATCTGTCACCAGAAAGGCTCTGCAACAGTAGACTTAACCTTTCTATAGGAAGGCAGAGGAGGAACTGAGGCCTGATGCATCACAATGATGTGATCAGATGGCAAATCTGGAACTGTCTTGGCCAGGTTGACCAAGGCAGTGATGTCACAAACAGTGTCAGCATATGACCTTTTGGGGGCTGGAGCCAAGGAGGGGACAGAGCACTTTGGAGACCTAGGCAGCCTGGGAGAGGGAACTTGAGGGTGGGAAGCCAGAGGGCGAGCAGTGGCCTCAGAGGGAGGTGCATGCATAGAAGAGGGGAGAGGAGGTGCTAGATCAGCTGACTCAGCTGACCTGTAGGTCTGGGGGCCTGGAGGTGGCTGGGGAACAAATGAGGCAACCAACCCCATCAAATGAGGAGGGGAGCCTGAGGGAGCAGTCCTAGGTGGGAAGGGCAGCTCATGCTACCCTTTAGCAATAAAGCCCTTCACTAATGATCTGAGCTTGTAACCAATTTGAGCCTTGTCATCCAGAACAGCCCAGGGCTTATCACCCCAGGAGCTAAGTATGACAGTGGTATCACCAAGAGCTCCCAGCAAGTTGCAGGAGTTATCAGTAGTGGGAATGTCCTTGCTTGGAGGAACCACACCAGGATGAGACTGTGGGTGAGGAGCAGGAGTGGGGGTGAAAACCAACCCCAGCTCAGCACTAGTGGGAACCTTGTAAGATGCAGGGGTAAGGGTACCCTCCAGAGTGTGGATGGGAGCACAAGGAGCAGCCCTCAGTATATGGGGAGTGAGGCCTGCCTAGGAGGCTCTCTTGTGGGCTTTCTGACCTGGACATGGGCCAGTGGACATGGGCAATTCAGGCTCTGAAGGAGCAAGTGTAGAGGAGGAGGACATACATAGTTACAGTTTGGCAGTATCTATTTATCTTTGTCTCTCAGGCTCTCCTGGGATGCAGACTGCTATCATGCACTGTGTTATAAATTTTTGATTTAAAAAAAAAAAAAAATAGAGTGTCCCCAGTACCAGCAATGCTGACACAAAGAGATATCAGAGTGGGAGCAGGCCAAGCCCTCCTTTCCCATGTACTGCCATCTTCAATTTATTGAGATTTTGGAATATATTTTCTGCATACTATGTCTGACAATCCCAGTGGTAGTCAGGCTGGCCCTTCACATCTCTCCTGGGCTGGAGATACTGGTTTTGATGAGGAAATTTCTACTGCCAGTGTGAGTGACACTTGGATGTCTTTGCCCTCTATACCTGCTCCTTCCAAGCCCAAATTCCCCATGCCTTCTATGCCTAAGCCAGGTAAGCATGCTTGCAGAAAGACCTCTCAAGCTAGCCTTACTCCCCATGTACTGAGGGTTGCCCCTCATGCTCCTATTCACACTCTGGAGGGTACTCTTACCCCCACCTCCTATAAGGTTCCCACCAGTGCAGAACCAGGGCTAGTTTTCACCCCCACCCCTGCTTCTCACCTGCAAATTTGTCCTGGCATGATTCCTCCTGGCAAGGACATTCCTTCTGCTGACAACTTCTGCAACATTATGGGTGCTCTCAGCAACATTGCCATGGTGCTTAACTCCTGGGGTGACAAACCCTGGGCTGTTAAAGATGACAAGGCCTGCATTGCTCTCAAGCTCAGATTGTTTGTGAAGAGCTTTGTCTCTAAAGAGTGGCATAAGCTCTCCTTTCCTCCTCATTCTGCTCCACAGGGCACTCCTCCTAATCTCAAGGGGATGCTTGCTGTACTTGCCCCCTAGCTACCTCCAGGCCCCCAGACCTGCAGATCAGCTGAGTCAGCTGATCCAGCACCTCCTCCCCCCCTTCCATGTGTGTGCCTCTCTCTGAGGCCACTGCTCACCCTCCAGCTCCCTGCCCTCAAGTCCTCCCTCCCAGGCTGCCTAGGTCTCTGAAGTGCCCTGCTCCCTCCTTGGCTCTGGCCCCCAAAAGGTTGTATGCTAACACTGTTCATGACATTGCTACCTTGGTCAACCTGGCCAAGACAGTTCCAGATTTGCTATCTGATCACATCATTGCAATACATCAGACTTCCATTCCTCCTCTGCCTTTCTGCAGGAAGGTCAAGTCTATGGTTGTTGGGCCTTCCCAGCATCAGATTCTTGTCAAGTCTGAGGTGGCTATTTCTGCCTCAACTTTTCCTTCTTTGGTTGGTGTTGCTAACCATACCCTGGCCAAGAGTGACCTTTGGGTCGATTCTTGTGTCTTTGCTTATGGGGGGATTTCTCTCCTTACTTCCCATGTTATGACTGCTGAAGAAATTCAGCTGGTCACTTCTGCTGTCCACAAGCATTTGGGCTATCAGGTCCAAGCTTCTCTCCTGTTGTTGCAGTCTTATCTTAAGATTGTCAATGTTCCTTATTTCTGTCCTGGTACCACTGACCCTGTGGACTTGGACTACATGAAGGGCATCATGGCCAAGTTACACATGGCCCCCTTCTTCATCCTTGCCAATTCTCTATGGGTTATGCACAACTCTGCACATTCAGACTCAGCCACAGTCTAGTTTGATGTTGTCAATTCTCAGTCAGGTGCTTCTGCTAAGTGCCTGATTAACACATCTTTTCAATTCAGCCCAGCCTCCCCCTCTGTGCAGGCAGCTCAGTCCCATGCCAGTGTCCCTGTGTGCCAGTGTTGTTGGTACTGGAATCACTCCACTCATGCCTGCAGGTCACAGGCCCCTCATTGCCCACAGTGCTCTGGTCCTCACTCTGAGGCCAACCATTGCCTTCTTGCTGGCTGTTGTCATGGCAATCCCATAGCTAACCCCCTGTGCCAGCAACTATGGAGGGAGCCCCATGCCCTCACACTGCTCACTGTGTAAACTGTGGTGGGGATCACAGCATGAGTGACCAAAAGTGCCCATACTGACAGCACTGCTTCAACTGGGACTGGTTGGCATGACATGCTAATCAGGACTGGCAGAGGCAGATGGCTGCATCAAGTGTGACTTCCAAGAGGTAGGAGGACAAATGTTGGAATAGGGCAGCTTTCCAGCATCAGCACACTTGCTGAGCACCTCCTGATTGTGTTCATGAGGTCAAGTACTTATCATTTGGCTGGTAGCTGGAGGGTGGGGAAATTGTTTCTGAGTTGGTATGGATATCTATGAGATTGCTATAGCCTTTGTAGTATGTAGTACAGCTTGGTTCATGTATTTATCATAGTCTCTGGGCATCTATAACCCAGGAGCAGACTGCTATCATGCACTGCTATACAAATTTATGAATTAAAAAAAAAAAGAAAAGAGTGGGAGCAGGCCACACACACAAAGCATGAGGCTGGGCCAAATTAGAAGGAAGTACCAATCAGGCACTTTTTTTTTTTTTAAAGTCAGAAATTTATTAGATAGTGTATGATAGCAGTCCATCCCCAGGTTAGTAGCCCAGGATACTGTAATAAATACATCCAAAGATGACTACAAAACTACACGACAGGTAATGAGTAGAAAATATCTATTGCAATCAGAGTTTTACAGGTGTCTTCCTTCTCAATAAGTAATGAGAGCCTAGTTGATATTTCAGGTTCAGTGGCAACAGCCAAGCATACACCTACCCTTGCACTCAGTCTCCACTGTCTTCTGGGAGATCTCCTGGATTGCCTCCCAAGTGCCTGAAGAGGCCAACTTTTCAGCTAACCACTCTTAGTCAAAATAGTGACACCAGAACAGGCATCATTGGTCACTAGCACTGTGTTTCACTCTACAGTTCACACAGTGTGTGGCATGCAGGCATGGAGCTCTTGTGGGGGTCAGTTCCTTAGGCAGCTTGGCAGAGGGGTTACCCCTGCAGCAGAAAGTGTGGCCACAGTGACTAGTCTCAGTATGAGGACTAGCACACCAGGGGCATTGGGGGGCTTGAGAATGACAGACACAAGTAGAATGTCTCCAGTACCAGCAATGCTGACACAAAGGAATGCCAGAGTGGGAGCAGGCTATATGGATAAAGCATGAGGCCAGGCCAAATTAGAAGGAAGTATCAATCAGGTGCTTAGTAGTAGCACCCAACTGGGAGTCAAGAATGTTGAACCACACAGTGATAGTATTGGTATGTCAGGAGTTGCACATAACCCTGGGGCTATTCACAAGAGTGAAGGAGCTGGCCATGTGGAACTTCCCCATGACCACCCATATATCAGAGAAAGTGACCTGCTGGCCATCAGCCTTGAAAAAAGGAATGTCAACAACCTTAAGATAAGATCATGAATGTGGAAGAGTGGCCTCAACTCCACCCTCAGTGAGAGAGAGGAGGTGCTGAACACTAGCCTTCACTAGGTCTATTTCACTCTGGGAGGCAACATGAGAAGTAAGGAGGGAGATCTCCCCATATGCAAAGTGGCAAGAGTTGATCTGAAGGTCACTCTTACCAAGAGAACAATTAGCAGCCCCAACCAAGAACAGAAACTGTGAGGAAGAGGGAAGTGGGTCAATCTTGATGAGGACCTGGCACTGGGAGATACTGGAAATAGTCAACTTGATTTTGTGCTTGGAGAGTGCCAGAGGAACAGAGGCCTGATGCATCACAATGATGTGATCAGACAGGAGGGTGGGAACAGTCTTGGCCAGATTGACCAAAGATGTAACATTGTAGACAGTGTCAGCATAACTACACTTGACACTAGAAGGAGGAGGGAGATGCTTGGTGGACTGAGTGGGCCTAGAAGGGGAAGTGGGCTTAGAAGCTGGAGGAGAATGGGCAGTAGCCTCTGAGAGAGGGCCATGTGCTGAGACAGAGGGGGCAGGAGCAGCTGAGTTAGCTGTTTCATAGATTGGAGGAGGATGCTGCAGAGCATCATGGGGCAGCATGTCACACAAGGCTGAAGCCAAGATGGGCATGCTAGGAGAGTTATCAAAGGGCATAGTATGCCCTTGTAAAGCAAAAATGTACCCCACCATCATGGACAGGGCACAAGTGAAATGCATAAGGTCCTACTCATCATGTCAAGGCTTGCCAGCCATGGACATGAGCAAGTTGTTGAGAAGAGTGATTCTTCTCACCAAATCAGTGGAGGGATCAGAGAGTTAGTAGCCTCAATCACCAGGGACAAGGGGACAAACACATGGGACAAAGATGCTTGCACCAGGGGAGAGGGCACCAGTAGCCAGAGAAGGAGAGACTGGGGGAGCAGGAGTAGCAGGGCATGATACTGAAGGTGCCAGATGGGGCTGGGGGGTGTGAGCTCAGCACTAACAGAGCTATGCTTCTTCTTGCTTTTGTCCTTGTGAGGGACAGGTATAACAGGTTTGGGTGGCCCAGAAGGGAGGACTGAAGTATGAGGAGTAGAGGGGCCTACCATCTCAGCATCACCCCCCTGGGAAGAAGTCAGGCTCAACCTCTCAGCCTCAGACCCCTTTATGTTCTCATCTCAAAGATGATTAGCCAAGTTGCTGTTATGACCTTATGAGTGAACTCAGATTACAATAGAGGCAAAGGCTTGAGAGCAAATAAGGTGTTACATGCTGGGTAGTGATGGACAGGATGGGCAACTATTGGAGTGAGAGAAGTGGACCTTCAGCTTCAACTTATATGTTGTGCTGTTCTGCTGCTGCAGGTCCAAATTTTAGAGATAGGAGGAAGTAGAGATGGAGGATAGTCAGAGACTGGAGAAGATAACTTGAATGGCAAGATTAACTCAATTATCAGACTGAAGAGTACAAGTGTGTAATCTACTGTTAATATACTTGGAGATAGTAATAAAAGGAGAAGAGATTCAACAGAGATTCAACAAAGAACTATGCAACGCATACTAACATGTGATGAAGAAAGGTGGAGTAAAAGCATATGGGTGAAATAAGAGTGAAAGGAGTTATCGGCGATGGTCAGTGACTGCAGTAATGTCGAGCTGTAACATAAGGGAAAAGTACAATTGGTAAAATGTAGGGAACACAGGAGCTCTACCTAGAGTACTTATACTATAGGGCCATGGTAACACAGAGTAAGGAGTACAGAGTAATACAGAATAACACTGGGTATGAAGAAAATAACTACCCCAGTCTACTATGGTCCATGAGTCTATCCAGAGTAAACTACCCAGAGTCATAACATTACCTCCTCCTCCTCAGGGTTCATGTCCTCATAAATAAGTAATTACTGTAAAGGTCCATTTGAACTACAAACATAATAACAGAAGAGATACCTGACAGGAGTAACAGTCAAGCCCTCCTCTCCCACAGACTGTCACTATCAATATATTGAGATTTTGAGATACAATTTGTCTATGCTATGTCTGACGATCCCAGTGGTAGTCAGACTGGCCCTTCATGTCTCTCTTGGGCTGGAGACACTGGTTTTGACAAGGAAATTTTGACTGCCAGTGTGAGTGACACTCAGATGTCCTCACCCTCTACACCTGCTCTCTCTGAGCCTGAATCCCCTATGCTGTCTATGCCTAAGCTTAGCAAACACGCTGCTCACAGGAAGGCCTCTCAAGCAGGCCTCACTCCCCATGCACCCAGGGTCACCCCTTGTGCCTCTATTCACACTCCAGAGGGTACTCTTACCCCCATGTCGTACAAGGTTCCCACTGGTGCTGAGCCAGGTCTGGTGTTCACTCCCACCCCTGCTCCCCACCTGCAAACTCGTCCTGGCCCCAATTCTGGTGTTCCCCCTGGCAAGGACATCCCCTCCACTGACAACTCCTGCAATGTTATGGGAGCTCTCAATGATATCGCCAAGGTGCTTAACTCCTGGGGTGACCAACTCTGGGCTGTTGAAGATGACAAGGCTTGGATCGCTCTCAAGCTTGGGTCATTTGTGACTGGCTTCATCTCTAAGGAGTGGCATGAACTGCCTTTTCCCCCTCACTCTGCTCCACTGGGCACTCCTCCTGATCTCAAGGGGATGCTTGCAGCACTCATCTCCCAGCAACCTTCTGGCCCCCAGACCTGTGGGTCAGCTGAGTCAGCTGATCCAGCACCTCCTCCCCCTCCTTCCACACATGTGCCTCCTTCTGAGGCTACTGCTCATCCTTTGGCTCCCCATCCTCAGGCTCCCCCCAGACCACCCAGGTCTCTGAAGCACCCTTCTCCCTCATCAGCTCTGGCCCCCAAAAGGTCATATGCTGACACTGTCCATGATGTTACTGCTTTGGTCAATCTGGCCAAGATGGTTCCCAATTTGCCATCTGATCACATCATTGCAATGCATCAGGCCTCTGTCCCTCCCCTTCCTTCTCAGAAGAAGATTAAGTCTATAGTTGCTGGGCCTTCCCAGCAACAAATTCTTATCAAGTCTGAGATGGTTGTCACTGCCTCAGCTTTCCCTTCTCTGGTCAGTCTTGCTAACTGGTCTCTCACCAAGGTCGACCTTTGGGTTGACTCTTGCACTTCTGCTTATAGAGGTGTGTCCCTCCTTACCTTCTGTGTTGCAACAGCTGAGGAAATTCAGCTGGTCACCTCTGCCATTCATAAGCATCTGGGTCACCAGGTTGCTGCCTCTCTCCCCATGTCACAGTCTTATCTTAAGATCATGGACATTCCTTACTTCTGACCAGGTACCACTGATCCTGTGGACTCAGACTATGTGAAGGGTGTCATAGCCAAGTCACACATGGCCCCCTCTTTCACCTTCACCAACACCCCTCATGTCATGCACAATTCTGTGCATTTGGACTCAGCCACAGTCTGGTTCAACATCGTCAATTCTCAGTCTAGCGCTTCTGCTAAGCACCTCATCAACTCCTCTTTCCAGTTTGGTCTGGCCTCCTGCCCAGTGTGGGTGGCCCAGTCTCATGCCAGGGTCCCTGTGTGCCAGCATTGCTGGTGCTAGGGACACTCCACTTGCTCCTGCTGGTCACAGGCTCCTCATTGCCTGTGGTGCTCTGGCCCTCACTCTGAGGCCAATCACTGCCTTCTCACTAGTTGTTGTCAGGGCAATCCCTCAGCCAACCCCCCTGTGCCAGCAACTATGGAGGGAGCCCCATGCCCTCACACCACTTGCTGTGTAAACTGTGGAGGAGATCACAGCACAAGTGACTGAAAGTGCCTGTACTGGTGGCACTGCTTTGACCTAGACTGGTTGGCTTGTAGGGCTAATTGGGATTGGGCAGGGAGGATGGCTGCATTAGATGTGACTTCCAAGAGGCAGGAGGATGAGCATCGGGATAGGGCAGCTTTCCAGTGTCAGCACACTTGCTGAGTGCCTCCTGATCACATTTGTGAGGTCAAGTACCCATTGTTTGGCCTGTGGCTGGAGGGTGGGGAAATCGTTAGCGATTTGAGATGGACATTTTCTGGTCTAACTATAGTCTGGTTTATGTAGCCTCATTTTGTGTCATGTATTTATCATAGTCCCCAGGCATCTATAATCTGGGAGCAGACTGCTATCACATACTGCTATACAAATTTATGAATTTAAAAAAAAAAAAAGACAGGAGTAACAGTAGGCCTGGGTGATTGAAGAAGTATCTCTCATGGCCTTTGCATGTACAGTAGGAAGAGGTGTCAATGGGTTACTTCTACCCCTTGGCAAGGAACCTTGCAAGGTCCTTTTTGATACAGGTTATTATGAACTGAGTGTGATACTTGTCATGACCAATGAAGAATGGGGCATTATTGGGTCCTCCTTTGTAGATGATAATATGTTGAGAGTCAAAGTGGGCTTGGAAGTTGGCATAATGTTGTAAGGACTCATTGATAATGTGGGCCCAATATTCATTGTCACTTTTGCCATGTTTCTGTAACATGTAGAACTTGTTGGGAGCAATGAAGTAGGTAGGACTGGATATTTTAAGAGTATCAGTGTCATGCTTTTGGAGGAACTTGTAGAGGGCATGGGCATCTTTGATGGCTGTGGGTCCTAGCATTCCTTCTGTGGGAGTGTCACCCAAGTCATAGTCATCTATTTTGATGTCTTGTTCTTTATTCAATTCTTCAGTCAGGTCTTCAGTTGTAGTGGGAGCTGGGGGAGTACATTTGCCAGTAGGCAGGGGAATAGGATATGGGTCAGTATGAGTGTAGGATTGGGTAACTTTGGCAATGTGGTCAATGATGAATTGTTCTCTGATACCATTGCATTCATGGAGATGTTGAGCAAGGATATATTGAAGCAAATAGGCCTTTGGAACTAGATGTGTGGTTCTGATATAGTGGAGTATGGCAGCAATGCATTCAATGAAGTCTTGGGCATCTGATCCACAATGGCCTCCAGCACACAACTTGATGGCATTTCCTTCTAAATCTGCCAGAATTGTGGTGAGACTGTGGGCATTATTGACAAAGAGCTTCAATTGCTCTTCCAGGATGGCAAGGGCATTGATGGAATGGGTAAGGTTGTTGTAGAGGTATAGGGAGTTACATAGAACCTGGTTCCATAGCTCTACCTCTTCTAGATCAACATGCCCTACTTCTAATATAGCAGCTTTCTCAGTTGACTTAAAGACTAGGGGCTGGAACTTGGCTGTGGTGCATTTGTCTACTTGGAGTGTTGTGGATAAGGGGGCTTTGGGCTTCCTGGAGGTCAACAACAGAGTGGTTGCAGTTGGGTAGAGCTTGATGAATGACATTGCAATCAATGGAATGATTGTATTTGGTAGTGATGATGGAGGCAGTGATGATAATAATGAGAGCAATGGTGGTAGCTGCAAAGATAGTGATGTAGACTCAGTAAGGGGTAACTAGTACTGGAGTGATAGCTAGGTTGTGTTGACTGGGTCTGTAGTTTTTTTTTTTTTTTTTTTTTTTTTTTTTTTTTTTTTATTCATAAATTTATATACCAGTGTGTGGTAGCAGTCCAGTCGCAACGACTACAGTAGTATGCTACAATTACTCTATGAAGACCAAAATCCCCCCAGCTCAGCTGAATATGGCAGCCTACACCCAAGATAAGCCCTCCCTACACCTAGAGGTGGACGAAGAGCAGGTAAAATCTATCGCCCCCATTCCCCCAACATGCAGAAGATGAGCGCTAAGGAGCAACTAGCACAGCCCCCATCAGCCACCAATGCCAGACCCCCCAAGAACCCCTAAGGGCCCCCAGGAAACCCAGCAACTGCTGAAGAGTGGCCACACTGTTCTTATCCTCCAGAGAGGTGTGCAAAGGAGAATGCCCAAGGGTTCTCTTTGCAGAACTCAAGCAGCTCCTCCCAAAGCTTTGGGAAGCACTGAGGAAGGCTGAAGTTGGTACACTCAGTCAATATATGCTTGTGAGTCTGTAAACTAACAGACCCACAAGGGCAAGAATAATCATCAGAGAGCCTAAACTGGTGTCTAAACTCCCCAATAGGCGCATGTTTCAAAACTGCCTGGCATACCCTGGCACAGGTGGGCGAATCATGCAAGTGCTTAAGCCACATACCCCCAGCAAGATACATAGGCATTAAGCATTTACCCCTTGCATCAGTGAGGTGTAGAAAATCTCTCCCAGAGGAGCTCGATGAAGTGAACTGCCTAGTCCACTCATTGCGACAGGCCTGAGCCTCAGCCATATGAATATAATTAAGGGTGGTGAAGGGCAAAGCCCCCACAGGCACCTTGAAAGTGGGATCCACCACAAAGTGATGGACCACGTGATGCAAAGGCCACTCCAGAGAGGAGTGGACCTGTATAAATGCAAAAGTGTGCAAGGGGTCCTCCCCCAGCCACTTCTGCAAATGACAACACATGAGCAAGGCCTGAGCCTGCCTGCTGCCAACAGAAGGGTTCACTGCCCACCTGGCTTCAGCCAGGTGGTCTGTGAACAAAACAACATGATGGGCACCCCCCTGCATGCATGCAGCAAAGACACTCATACAAATGGTGTGAAGCTCCACATCAGGAGCCATCATCCTGCCAGCAGCCTGGCAAGATTGCCTAACTGGCACCCCACCTGCCCAAACCCAAGCAGCAGAAACTGCCTGGAACACCCTGTTACAACCCACTGAGGCATCAGTGGCTGCCACAGTGCAGTCATCAAGCATGATAGCTTTCTCAAGCTCTGCATTCAATACATGCTGAATGTTGATGTCCTCCTCCTTAGAGTTGAACTCAACAATCTGTATATGATCTCTGAAGAGATCCATGAGACACCTACCCAGGCAAGCCTCCAACACATCAGGCTCAAAGGTCTCCAGAGTGACAGGAACAGAATGATACCTGAGAGTATCAACAATGGCTGACCTGACCTTCTCAACAGAGCAGCCAAGTCTAGTAAAATGATACCAATGAGGATCAGTACCAGGGAACTGCCTCGTACCAAGAAGACTCTTAGTAGAGTGTGTAGGTGACAGAGTGAGGACCCAGTACGCTGTCTGAGACCTCAACTTCCTAAGATGTAAATGGATGGGGATGAGGCCCACCAATGCCTCAATGCCACCCATAGGTGAGGTGCAAAATGCACCAGTAATCCACACAGTGGCACACCGCTGCATTTTGTTGAGAGAGGTGAGATGAGCTTTGTGAGGATAAAGCTCATGACACCAAAGACAGAAGCCATATGTGGCAATAGGAACTATGCACAACCTGTAAAGCAGATGCTTCTGCTTAGGAGAAAGACCCCTGAGCAAATTCCCCAGCATTCCCATGGTGTGAACTGTAGAGATAGCCTTGGTAGAATAATAGCAGACATGCTCCCTAAAGTTGAGCTGCCAGTCAAAATAGAAACCCAAGTACCGCCAGAACAGCTTGGGTCAGAGAGGTGTGCCCCTGGTGTATGGGGCATAGCCCAGGTCAATAGGAGGGTTGTCATCCCCTTTCTGATGCGAAAAATAATAGAGCTCAGACTTGTCATGCTCAAGGACAAGTCCAAATGCCACAAAAAGGTCAAACATAAACCCATACACCCCCTTGAGGTGGATAAGGTTGTCAGCCAGCTCTCTGGCCTGGGCAATGAGAGTCCCATCATCCACATAAGATAGCACATCACACTCCAAGTGCGACGCATGCAGGTCAAATATCTTGAGCATGGGTGTAAGATAAATAGCAGAGAGGACAGGAGAGAGGGCTGACCCTTGCCCAACTCCCACATCCACATCATAAAAATTTGAAGAGAAGGAATTCCAAAGATACTTGGTCTTCCTCCCAATAAGATAAGAGGCAAAGAACCTGCGAACATTCACTGGAAACTCCTGCCTCACCAGAATAGCCATGAGCATGGCATGGTTTAAAGATGGAAAGAACTGAGCAATGTCAAAGGCAACAATGCTCATCTTGAGACCCCTAGCCCACCTAGCCTTAACCAAGTGAGTAAGGAATAAACCAGCATCCTCAGTCGACCACTGCCAAATACTGCCTAGCTGATTTGAATGAAAGATGCCATACTTGACACCATCAAATTGAAGATGCACTGAAAGCATCTTCTCAATTAACTTCCCAAGCATGTTAAGCAGAACAATTGGCCTAAAAGACTTGGGAGTGGAATAGAAGGGCTTGCCAGGCTTAGGAATAATCATGGAAACTGACTCCTTAAAATGAGAAGGCCAATACCCCACATCGAGGCAGGTGTTGGCCAATGACAGGAACTTCCTGGTGACGATGTCATCAGAAAACAGCTCCTTTAGATGGACCCACATAACATGGTCTGGACTGGGTGAAGAGCGTGAAGAGCATGCCTGCAGCACCTCCCTTGCTTCTAACACCAAAAAAGGAACCCAGTCCTGCTCCCCAAGCAGGGCCAGTTCCTCCAACACCATGACATCACACTCCCACCCAGAGGCAGCATTGTAAGTCTGATTGAGAGCCCTCCACAGGGTATCAATATCATAACAAGACTCCCCCCTATGCGAAATAGCTTCACACAGCAGGAGTTGTCAGGGCTTCACCCAGGCCATAAGATTCCATGGCCTCTGGTTCTCAGTAGCGACTTCCTGGATGTGGGCATCAAAGAAGTGCCATTTAGCTTGACATGTAGTCTTATGAAACACCTTCCAGGCAGCAGGGTCTCATGACTTCTGATACCAGGTAATAGCCAAGAAGCAGTCATTGTCCCACCACAACTGAGACTACCCTGTAACAATGATCTCCTTTGCATGGGAATTCCATGTAGAGGAAAAGACCTCAGCCACTGCAAGCACAGCAGCCTCGACCCTATCAGGAGAAGACAGGTCACTGACATCCAGAGACCTGAGACCAGTGGCAAGGTCGATTAAGAACCCAGATTCCTCTAGAGACTTTCTTGGGATCACCATGCAAGAAATCCACATCTCAGTTTCAGAGATGGGTAGCAGAGTGGAGATCGGAACATAATCTGATGGCCCACATTGATTGGGATCCAATCTAGGAAGATCAGATACAGATGCAGATGGTGCTGTGAAGACAAGATTGATCACAGAACTGGCAAGATCCAAGTTGTGTGGAATGTGCATCAACCCTGGATTAGAAGAATAGGCCCACTCAAGGCCCACATCAGAAGCCAGCTCCAGAAGATGCTGGGCAACAAGTGGGTGCAAAGTGCAGGATGAATCCCACACCTCAGAGTGACAATTAAAGTCACCCCCCATGTAAATGAAAGCAGGCAGCAAATCGACCTCCCAAGCCAAGAGGTTGATTGCTGTATGAGCATCGTCAGAATAGACATTAAGAAGATTCACCATCCTCTGCCATGTAAACAGCAAGAGGATGAGGAGATCATGATGATCAATTGTGTCCTGCTGCATGGAGGGATGCAGCAAAGCCAGGTGCCAGTGCACATAAGCCATGATGTGAGGGTTCTGCCCATTAGAGGGTGGCCTTACCATATAAAGCCAGTCAGGATGCTTAGGTGCACCCACGATGTCATCGCTCTCTGGAGAGGTTGTTGATACTGTTTGTCTTATGATTCTCCAGAGCAGTTCTTGGAAAAACAATATATCAAAACTGTTCTTGAGCACCTCAAGTACATAGTCTACATGTGCATAGTTACGATTAACATTCTGCGAGAAAATTTGAATGTCCCCTATAACACCTCCAGAAGACCTATCGGGGCCCCTAGACATAAGAAGATGAGCATTGTGAGAATGCAGATTGATGAGCATCAGAACAATGATGTACCTCCTGATATTTAAGGCAAATCCAGTCCTTATCAAACCAGTGACACCAGAATGGACACTGCCTGGAGTCAGCAGTGTGTACCTGGTGACAATTCAGGCAATGAGGGGGGTGTGGGCATGGCTGGCCAGCAGGAGTAGGTAGGATACCTTGACGTTGGTTCCCCTTGCAACAACCCACAAATGCATGATGTGCATTGTGGTAGTGAGGTTCTGTGCACAGAGGACACTGAGGCATCTTCTGCTTGTGGGTTTGAGAGGAGTGCCCCCACTGCCAGCAACACTGACAGAGAGAGGACCTGGAGTTAGCATTGGCCTCCATGATCCTGGCAGTCCAATGCCCAAACTGAAGGGAGCACCCCATGAGGTTAGCAGCATGGGTGCCCCTCTGGGAGTCCCAGACTTTGAAATAAGCTGTCACTATATCAGACGACTTGGAATTGCAGATGACCCAAGGGCTGCCCACAAGGACAAAGTAGTTGCAGAGGTTGGAGTCCCTCATCACCACCTCGACCTGCTGTGCCATGGTCTGAGAACCATCCTGGTGAATAAAAGGCATGTCAATGAGCTTGAGGAAGCTCTTTGACATGGGGAGATACACCTTGCATCCAACAGACAAAAAATGTTTGCCCAGCCAGTCACAAATAACAGTGAGCTACTCGAGAGAGGGGACATTGGAGACCTGAATGGACTACTCACCATATGCTACATATACAGACTCAGCACAGAGCCTGGAGACCTTGTTGTCAGCAAGGTAGCAGTTGAGCAGATAGGGCATCTACTTGAGATTAGGCCTAGTACTAGGATCATGCAAGACAAATAAGACTTGCTTCCTGCTGGGGCCCTTGGTGGTAGCCTTGGGCTTCTTTGCAGGAGGGGCAGGGGCAGAGGGCATGATAGGGTGCTTAGCCCCCACCACAGCTGCCAGAGCAGGAGTAGCAGAGGCCACAGCCACATCAGCCTATACAAGTAATGCGATCACAGAAGAAGTGAGGTTGGGGAATGCTCTGGCCACTTGGACCAGGTCCTCCACCAAACCTGAAGAACCTGCAACAGGGGTGGGGGCAGCCCGGGCAGCAGCTGCCACAAAGAACAGAGTGCCTGGCTTAGAAGCCAAGGGAACTGAAGGTGCAGGCCCCTTAGACAGGAGCTGAGCCTTCGCTGCTTTTTTAGCCTTCACCGCTTTTGAGACCTTAGGGGCCTTAGGAGGAAGCAGGGTGGGAACAGTCCCAGAAGGCTCACCAACTGGCACATTCTCAGGTGGGCAGTCAGGAACACTAGGGGGAGGGGGGGTGACATCCATCTGTGCAACCTCTAGGGAGACAATCTCCACAGGGGGCATAGTAGGCTCATGCATAGGAACATTCTCTGCAGCTGCAGGAGGAGTAAACCAGTGAGCTACCATATCATAGACAGTAGTATGCAAAGGGTCCGTAGGGTCAGCCAGAAGGCTGTCCCATAGGTCAATAGATGTGAGTTCAGTGAACTCAGTAATAAGCAAGCCAAACCTGGGGGGAGGAGAGGAAATGCCTCGCTCAGTCACATGTCTCAAAAAGTTGAGAGTGTGATTGAGGGACACCTGCACCACTTTGAAGTTCACCTCAGAGTCCACCAACTCATCATCCAGGGCAAGAGAGTATGGCCCCAAGGGGGCGCTAGCCTGCAGGAGAGCAAGTTGTTGGGAAGTGAACACCTGGAAAAGGTCCTGAAAAGCAGAGAGAGTGAGGGGTGAACTCTCAGAAGAGGCAGCCCAGGAAGAGGCACAAGAAGAAAGAGGGCTGTGACAGCAGCTTTGACATCTAGCAGCCCAGTCAGTCCTGGTGGCCATCCTAGGTGTACAGCCAGGGTCGAGAAGAAAATCAGCGTTGCTCACTCCCTGGGTCAACCCAGAGGAGGAGGAAGGAGTCAAGAGAGGGGCACAACCAGAAGACAAGAGCACATGAAGGTGCTCAAGCAACTGATCACTATGAGGACTGGACTGTGAGGGCAGAGGGTCAGCCATGTTTGCTAGGTACTATTTATCCAACTATCAAACAGGCAGATGGGACTGTGCTTGCAATATATGACGATGACAGCAATGTTTGCACTTGTTTGCCAACTGAGAAGGTGGAGGTACTGGATCAAGAAGCATTGTGGGTCTGTGGTTTCAACATGGCTTTTATCGAATTTTTGAGTTTCACCCCCCTCCCAATTAGGTTTACTCTGAGAACCTATCATGGTATTCCTAGATTACCTCCTCTGCATTTGACAGATAGGACTTGGGTAGCCACTGATCTTCCTCATCACCATACCCTTTTCAATGAACAAGATACTGGACTCCTCTACCCTATTTATGGTGTCCTCAGACTTCCTCAACTTCCCATTTCTCCTTGGCATCAATCAAGTTGAGTGGTGGAGGTGGAGGCTTCTGTTGGAACAGAAACTCAGGCTTTCTTGCTGGTGATAGGAGTGCCTCATTGAAAACATCATGGATGACCCACTGAGGTAGTAGCTTGAGTCAATATGCTCTATTTCCAATTACCTCTGAGATGGGGAAAGGGCCATATCTCCAATAATCCAGCTTCTTGCTTGGGCAGTTTGTCATGATGTTGGATGCTTCCAACCATACACTATCCCCAACTTGATAGTAGCAGGCCACTTTTCTTCTCCTGTCATACATGACCACCATGTTCTTCCAGTTTTGTTCCATGCTATCCACTGCTGTTTCTCATGCCTTGGTTAAATTTGCCACAAAATCCTCTACTGCTGGTGCTGGTGAAGATGCCAATATGATCCCTTTCCACAGATATCTTCCATAGTTTAAGTAAAATGGAGAGTGGAGTGTTGCCAAATGTTGCTTGTCATTGTAATGGAATTCTGCTGCTGTGAGCCAGGACACCCAATCATTCTGTTTATAGGACACATACTTCTGTAAGAAGTTCTCTACTTCTTGATTGATCTGTTCTGTCTGTCCATCAGTCTGTGAGCAATAGGTGGTCGACAGGGCCCATTTGATCCCAAGAGCTTTACATAGACCTTTCATAAATTTTGATGCAAACTGTGGCCCTTGATCACTGATAATCTTCTTTGGTAATCTGTGTAGCTTCCAGATCTGGTCCCAATATAGAGCAGCAAGTTGTCCTGCTGTTAATGATGTGGTAGTGGGTATCACCCATATCATTTTGGTGAAACAGTTGATGATAACAAGAATGGCATCATGTTCATCAGAGGGTGGTAAAGGACTGATCAAGTCCACTGATATCTCCTCCCAGGAATGTGTTGGTATGGGTAGGGGGTGCAGTGGTGCTGCTTTTCATTCATGGTGGATCTGGGTCCTCTGGCAAATGTTGCATCCTCCCACAAATCTCTTCACATCTCATCATATACCAAGCCACCAAAAGTCTCTTGATAGGACTTCTCATGTTTGATGTTGGCCTGGGTGTCCTATATCTGGTGCATTGTGAAATTCCTGTATGATCCTAGACTGTAGGTTATCTCCTGGTGGGATGTAAATCCTTTCCTGGTAATAGATTATGCCATTGTTCTCCATAACCCCTTTGGATGGGTCTTCAAGTCCCCTAAGGACCTCAGTTTCTTGGGTTTTGCAGTTCTGGATTTGTCATTCTATATCCATATTGATAAGGACTTTAAAATGCACCTCTTAGAGTAGAATGATGGGAATGGTGGTTCTTCTTTGATGGTTACTCTGCATATAAAGTTCTTCAGGAGTATGACTGTCTTGTCTTCTTCCTGCCAATCTGGCTTGTCATGGCAAGAGAGAATGTCAGCTTTAGTGTTGGTCTTGCCTGGTACATGCTGAATGACAAAGTTGTAGTCTTGTTGTTTGAGATACCATCGCATTTGCCTGCTGTTGAGCTTTTGTGGTTCCCTGAAATATTTCAGGTTCTTGTGATCTGTCCAAACTTCAGATGTTTCTTGTGTGTCCAAAAGATACTGTTGCCAAACCTGTAATGCTTCCATAATAGTGAGAAGCTTCTTGTCATATATCTCATAGTTGCATTCTGCTGGACTCATGGTGCATGACATAAATGCCACTAGATGCCACTTGCTGTCCTGTTCTTGAGATAGGATAGCTCCTATAGCATATCCTGACATATCCATTTCCACTCAGAATTTTCCATCAGGTTGAGGAAGGGTCAACACTTGTTCTTTGGTGATATGTTGTTTCAGGATGTCAAACACTTGTTGTTTGTCATGTCCCTACTTCCATTCTAGTTTTTCTTTGAGTGCATTGAGTGGTCCTGCAATGTTGCTGAAGCCTTCAATAAATCTCCTATAGAAGTTAACAAAGCCTAGGAAACTTTCCACTCCTTTGATGTTGGAGGGAGTGTTTGTTACAACTTGTACATTTTGGATCAATCCTGACTATTACTGATTATTTCCACTGGTTTCCTTTTCTATTCCTATCATTTTATACCTTACTATTTCCTTTGTATATTATTTGCTTCTGAATATTTCTGTATACTTCCACACCTTTCCAATTCACTCCTCTTTACTTCTGCTCACCTCTTATTCCCACCAATTATTAGTTACTATTTTTCCTTTTATGTCTTTTCTGCTCAATACTGATGTTTCTACTTTATCCTTCATATTTCCTTTTATGCTATGCCTGCTGTTTTATGATTTCATTCATATTTCACATGTCACCACCCATCTCTTTCCATATACTTGCTCTTCATAAATCTCTCCTACATCCTTGTTGTCTTCATCACATGTCTGTCATGTTGCATAGCTTTTCCATTGATTTCACCTTCTGTTTATCACTTTCTGACATTTTTCATAGGTATATAAGTAGCAGATTATGGTCATGTATTCTCCAGTCTGATAATTGACTTAGTTTAACATCCTTGATTATTCTGACTTAAAACTATTTTGTCCTCTCAATTTTCTCTAAGTTCTTACTCTTCTGTATTCCTAAATTATTTTTTTTTTTTTTAAATCATAAATTTATAAGGCAGTGCACATTAGCAGTCTGTCCAGGCTCATAAGCCCAGGCTACTGTTATACAAGGGAGGGCCAGAAACAACTAGATAAAGTACAGTACAGCTAGAGAGTCTAAATCATCCACTATATCCAGCAACTATCTAATGCCCCCCTCTACTTCAAGTGACAAGGGCCTTGTCAATATTTCAGTTCTGTTGGGTATGGCCAAGCGAGCACCTGCCCATGCACTCAACTGCTGACATCTTCTAAGGGATAACCTGAAATGCCAACTGCCTTGGTGGCAGCACCAGGCGAGCATAATAAGTTATGACACTATGACCACACACAGTACACAGCATGCAGGCATGGGGCTCCTGCAGGGATTGGGCCCTGGGTAGGCAATGCAGAGGGGTTACCCCTGTAAGGACCCAGAATATCAGCAGCCAGCCACAAAGGACCAGCATACTGGAGAAGAAAAAGAGAGAAGGCAGGAGAGAGAACTCAACCCAGCACCAAATGGTCCCAGCATATTGCACAGCGCCAGAACAGAGAGAGGGAGGGCACAGCAGGGAGCTGGCCTGAGAGAGGGAGGATGAGTCAAGCACAGAAGAGTGCTTGACAGAAATAGTGGCAACTTATTCAGCTAAACTGCAGATCTGGGGGCCACAAAGGTGACTGGGGGACAGGCATGGCCCAAGCATCACACTAGTGTGCTTGAGCCAGAGGAGAGGCCCTAGCCAACCACCAAAGCAGAAGGGGGCTGAGAAAGAGGGTGCACCAACCCAGGCAGGGCCCAGAAGGCACAGGAAGAGGTGGAGGAGTATAGCTGAACCATGCTCAACTCAACACCAAAAGAGCAGGTGGACATTACAAGTGTCCCAGCCATGGAAGTAACAAGTGGATGCCATGAACCCTTGAACAGCAAGGATAGCAGACTGCAAGTGGCCCTAGGAGGATGGCAAGACTGTGAGGGAGGAGGCACCCCAGAGTGAAAGTAGTGGTACATGGGAAAGAAGGGTTGAAGTCCTTACTCTTCTATGTTCCTAAATTGGACCATTAGCAGTGGAACAGCACAGCACATAAGCTGAAGCCAAGGTCTGTTCCTGACTCCTTCTGACCTCTCCAATCTCACACTTCTGTCTCTGTCTCTGCTTCTATGTAGATCAATTCCTGACCCTTTCTGACTTTTCTGCACCTATTCCCTCTCCATCATGTCCAGAACTTAACAGTGTTCCAGTTCCTAATAGCTTCAATCTTCTGTTGTTCCATTTCCACCTTCCCATTTCCCACTTCTACTCCTAAGATAGGCATCTTTGATACTCCAAATTTGCACTTAGATCATTTGAAGTATAGGTTGTGTCTGGCTGCAATTTTCAGGAACCTCAATGTCCTTTCCTGGAGCTCCACCTCTGACTGAGCTGGGATTATGAAGTTGTCCATATAATTCATTAATGTGCCATCATGGATCATCTCTCAGAAGATAGTGGTCATCATACATGAGAATGTGGCAGGAGAGTTGCATAATCCAAAGAACATGACTGTCAGTTCAAATAACCCTTGATTGGTCAGAAAGGCTGCTTTCCACTCATTGCCTTCTTTAATGCAAACATTGTTGTAACCCCAAATGATGTTGATTTTGTTGAACAACCTGGCATTCTTGAGATGATCTACAACTTCGCTAATAAGGGGGATAGATGTTTTGTCCTTGACTGTATACTGGTTGATTTTCTGATAGTCTTGTATCAGTTATTTTGAACCATCTTTCTTGGGAATGAAGAAGCATGGAGGGGCATATTGTGATTTTGAAATGCATATCCTTCCTGACTTTAGGTTTTCATTGATAAATGCATTGAGTTCCTCTTCCTTCTTCAGTGTCATGGGGTATATCTTGGCTCAAAGCTCAGGAGGTGCATTGTCTGTAAGTTTGATTTTATGGTCCCATTGAGTGCAATCAGAGAGTCAGTCAAAATTGGTTTTGTTAAACAGGTGGGTATATTCCTTTATATAAGTCAGTAAGTCTGCTGCCATAGTTGGGTCCAGTTGTTTCTCTTCTTCTTCATCCAATTTCTGGGCTTGAAGTTTTTGAATATGGGGCTTGATACATATGTTGCAATGGAGAATGCCACAACTGGGTGGGTACCTTGTGAATTTGATGATACCATTCTGCCAGTCAATTTCAGAATTGTGGTGAATTAACCAATCATGCCCTAAAAACATGTCTGCTGAGTCCAATGTTGTGATTACTGCTTTGACCTGTTCCTTGTGGCCATGGGTATCAAGGATAATGTTGGCATAGTGAGTGATTGGTTTGTGACCACTAGGGGTTCCATCTACATTGAAGACCTTGAATGGTTTGTTGACTAGTTTTGCCAGTATCCCTAATTCCTTGATTTTGTCCTCCAATATGCATGTGTGTGTGCATCCTGAGTGGATGAGAGCTTTGACCATTGCCTGTTGATTTACCGTGGGTGTGGTGAGGAGTTCATGCTGAGAGTTTTGTCATTGGGGAATAATATATTGTGAGGAATGTGGAACAGAAACTCTATGATTATAGGCTCAAAAGTCCTTGCATCTTACTTTGAGCTTTCTGGAAAACCCTCCTCCTTGTGCTTTTCTTCCTCTTCCAACATCTCTGTCATGGCCCTGATGCCAGGTTTGTTGTGTCATGGTACTCTACAGTATTTCAAAATGTGTCTGAACTTGCTGCAATTGTAGCACTGGACATTTTTGGCTGGAGTGCATGTGTTCTTTGGCTCTGGACACTTGGCTGCAATGTGGCCAAACTTGTCACAGCTGTAACACCTGGGGTTGCTCTTGTCCCCATATTGTGGTGTTATGCATCCAATTTCTATAGGCTGTCCTTGTCCTCCATAGGTAATACCACTTCCTGTAGTGTGGTGGTGCTTCATTTCTGTGAACTCATATCCCTTCCCAACAGTGCTGATGCACTTGATCCACTTCTTGTAGGAGTCTGGCTAGTAGTCTGATGGATATCCCATGATGGTCTTGATAACATTGGGGCAAATATATTTCTTTAACAAGAAAAGTGTGTGGGTGTTGTCTATCTGGGCTTTGTGTTTGAGGACTTCAAACTTGATCAAGAAGTCCTGGATGTGCATTCATCCTTGCTTGAATCCTACAATCTTCCATTCAGCCTCTTCTCTTCCCATACTGTCTGAGAGCTTGGTCTCAAGTTCTTTGACCCAGTTATCCCAAATAAAATTCTCCCAGTAGTCACTCTTCATCATTTCTTTCACTATTACTGACACATATGATCCTGCAGTCCCTCCTTTCATTCTATACAACACTGCCATCATTCAAACTTGATCTTCACTGATATTGTTTCCTGCAATATAAAATGACATACTTCTCCACTAATCCTCCCATTTGGTTCTTGATCCATTGAAATACCCTGGTTTGGGTATAAATGACTTGTGCTGCATCTGCACTATTGTTTGCATTATAGGTGCAGGTGGTGGGGGAAGTCCTCCCATATCCATTCCTTCAT